>JAVQJS010078738.1:0-17765 GCA_036024795.1 Galaxias rostratus
TCAACCCCTGCCACCCCCCCCCCCCCCCCACAAAAAAGAAGTGATAGAAAATGATAGAACTTTACTCTGCAATTTCCCCTCATCATATTGCAATAGAGCCATGTCATTTCTTTCATCTCTTCCTGTAAGTGGCAGAGTGGTGACGCACGGGGAAGAAATGGTCACATCATTGGACACCACTCTCTCCCGGTTCCATGTTACTGACCTTGTTACCGCTGCCGATTTTCTGCATTTCCCTGAAGGTGGCATAGAACTCGCCAATGAAGTCGTGCTTTCCTCTAGAGTCGTAGTCCCACACTAGGCACTGTCAAACACACACCAGTAGAAAGGCACTTACATCATTTCCGTAGTGCTAATCAACTTATTTAATACTTAATCAGCTTGTACTATTCGATTCTTAATGACATTTTGCCATGAACTTCGATCAAGAAGCATGTTGTTATCAACAACATCCGCCTTCCTACAACATATGAGCAGAAGCGGGCCGTTGGTTTGGTGCGAGGCTGCGGAGGCGGGTTCACCTTTAGCTTCCTGTCCTCGTCGCAGCTGCACAGCGAGATGAGGGACACCTTAAAGGGCTCCCACACAGGATTCAGGTTGTTTTTGATCACCTGTCAACGAGAGACGACCTGTCACACAGGGGATCGTATAGAGGACGTCCTCAGTGTGCCTGACTGGCAGTGTATGGGGAAAGAGCATCGGGGCCAGGTTAGGAGGCCACTGGGGTTTAAATAGACTGACAAACAGCTACTGGGAGAGTAACAGAGATGAAGGAGAACGGCGCGGGCTCAGAGTGCGGTGGGGAGAGGAGCAGGGTGACCTCACCTCAGTTCTGTGGACTAGCTGTTCAGTTCCATCATCGTTGATTCGGTATATTTCCAGAAATGGGTCTGACTTACTGAAGAGATCCTGCAGAGACAGAGACGACCGCCCGTCATCATACAGCTAATGATCCATCGAGCCATTTGGCGTGTTTCCAATAATTGGCTGAAGAAATTTTGACGAAACTTTCACGTCATAAAAAAGAGAAGGAATTAAAGCAGCTCGCTCGCAGCTAGATTCGTACTGCTCTCTGCTGTAACCAATCCAATCAGGGACAGGGCGTGAAACAGGGTGTTTGGACATGGTGCTTCCAGTTCAGGCTCTGGGGATAGGGCCACTACTGCTCGCTGGGGTCAATTGACTCTTTAGGCTAGAAAATGTGTGATTACTGTAACAATGTGTGTGTGCGTGCCTGCGTGTGTGTTTGTTAGCACTGTGGGTGGGGTTGAAGTGTGAACAAGAGCTATGCAAAGTCATAGGAAATACAGAACGAGACATTTAATGTCCCATTTCTCGCTGCATTAGTCTGATACATCTCCACAGGGACAAGAGAAAAAATGAGGTAGCCACCCCCCTTTCCCACCCTCATCTCTTGTTGTCAGGGCAACTGTTTGCCCTTGGCGTCAGCGCAGACTGACGTGTATCAGAGGTATATCTGTTGATATACAATTCCTTTCCAGTCATTTCCTCGCTTCACTGATGCATTATTCCATATTTGAATGTAAGGCAAAACAATGAGCTCAGTTTCTAATGTAGATATTACACGCCTACGTGGGTCTGTGAATAGCATATCATTGTCAACTGACAGAATTCATTTTTAGTTTATGTTTAATTCTATCCTGTGAAGCACTTTGTAACCCTGTTTCGAAAATATCTATACAAGTGTCTTGTTATTATTATTATTATCATTATTATTATAATCGAATAGTTGGTGACATCCCATGTCCATTGTGAAGATGACAGTATTCATGGCCGGTGTTGTCTAGATAATCAAATCCACATCCAAGTGTAATCATAGTCATTGGACACATATGCCATCCGTAGATTGTAGCCCTGGCAGCACCATGTCATAATTTTCTGTGTAAGTTACACACTCTCAGCCCTCTTTCCCCTGCCTCTCTTCGGCCTGATAAAAAGGTTTGATTCTCTCTCCATCTCTCTCTATGCCTATCTAAAATTGTAGAACAGCCTCTTCTCTTTTTCTTTCCTTCACTCCCACACCCCGCAGTTAGATGCACATTGATTGAATTAAAGGAGTTGACTTGTGGGTGTACAGACATTTTGGAAGCAATTATGTCAATAAAACAAACGTGCATGGCTGGTTTCAGCTGCATAATACCAACCCCCCACTTCCACAGGAATTAGATTGGAAATATTGTTCACAATTAGCAAACTAACTCAAGTGGGGCAACTGGCAATCCACTCTTTTTTCTTAAGGAGCTCTCCTCATAAGCTAATCATGTTTAATTGTTGGGCGCACCTCCGTCACAGGAACCCAGCATTTCCATAACTGATGTGGGAAGCATTGCCTCTGCGGCGGATGAATAGTTAATGTGAGGCAGTGCGAGAATCTACACTCTAAGCAGAAGTCGACTTTCGCTCCCGGGCAGTGTAAGTTTTCAGCAAGTCCTATATGTTAGCTCAGAGGCCTGTGTAATTAGCTGAAGGGGAGGGGGGGACGGCAGTAATCATTGCTTGCTGGCACGTTGGCCAAGATAGAGAGGCACAGCCTTGAGCCCAGTGTAGGAGGACGTCGGAGCTCCCACATACGGCGGCTAAAGATTCTCTGTAACCACCCCAATGTTCCATGGAACAGGCTGGCCTCTTCCAGCCAAGGCATCTCCTGTTCCCTGCCAGTCAAGTGACAGACTGAGCACCATGTTCCATTGATTTGCCTTGGTAGTGGCCTTAAATGTTACAGTCGAAACGGAAAGGTGGATTACTCATGGTTTTTAGTTAGTGCTGCTTTAGAGAAATGTACATTTGAAATGCATAAATGAAAAAATTATCAAACACGCAATAACTGAATGACGGGGAATAGTTGAATATTTTAGTTTTGCAGATTTTCAGGGTTGAGAAAACGGAGAAAAAGTGTGGAGGCGTCTGGGTATGGCTGTGTGCTGTCGAAAGCATTACAGACACCTGAGCGCTTCAGGGCCAGCGAGGCATTATTCAATGCTGCGTGGACGGCCCAGCAGACAACAGACCTGCCCAAAACAAACACAAAACGTGCGCACACAGCCTCGACATGTCCTCACACGTCATACATAATCTGGTTTTATAGGCAAACATATTGAAAACGGATGGATTAGCATATTGCGTAGACAACACCCACATGTCCTTACCTTGTCATCCAGCTTCTTGGCACAGAAGAAAAGCTCCACATATCCATTGTTGCCCGATATTTCCTCAGCGTGCACCTAAAACAAATAACAATGGATTATTTTCTAATAGTGTTCTGTGTCAATCTTGTTTTCTATTTCCTAGCACGCACACATCAATTTATAGCCAGTCATGGTATTACGTGCCACAGCATTGCAAAGACATTATTACATCTAAAGCTCAGAGAAACTGTTGTAATGACTGGAACCCCTTTGCCATGCTCAAAAGCAGTATAGAGATAGTACAAGAGAGAGAGAGAGAGAGAGAGAGGGCATAGAGGTTACTGTGTACTGAGGTAATTTTGTCAGAAACAAACGGTCTTTTAGTATCAGACTGTTTGTATGAATTCCTCTGTATTCAGTTTCATAGTAGCTCACTACCGCACACTTTGTAATATAAGCTGCAGTGCAATAGCTTGAAGCAAGTTAAAACAGATGTTCTTGTGTTTGCCGTAAGACCGTGTCATTATAACTTTAATGGTCACTACTTAAACATCTCAGCGCGACTCGAATAAATAGTTTCCGCAGGGAACAAACAAAACATAAGTTGTAGTTTTTTTTGTTTTGTTTTTTACAATTTGTGTGACAATATACTTAGACCAGCTTCCATAATCAGCACCTCGTGCTTAGGCAATATACATCATCCACGTGCCTTGGAAGCCTGCCTCTCTCTGTGCGCCGGCGGTCTAAAGCTATTGATAGGCCCCATTAACAGTAAACAGCCCATCCACCCCTATTAGCAGCTCGTCCACGCGTTTTGGCTCTCCACACTCTCCCTCCCAGCATGATGGACATCCCTACGTGTCAGAAACACCAGGGGAGGGCTTTTTTCACACACGCAACACAACATCGCTCTCTCGCCGGAACTGTCACCTTCCAGATTAGCACCCAAACAGACGACAGGCAGTGCCTGCTAAAATCCATCTAAGAGGCCTGGCAAAAAGACCAGCCATTCCCATCGCACTCAGAACCCTTTGAACGTTTCTCCCTCTCTACGGGCTGGCCCCTCCGTAGTCAAGAACCGGCTACAAAATGAGCAAAACTGGCTGTCATCACTGATAGCGGATTTTAGATTCCATTTTAAGCTTGCTCTAATTAGTGGTCACTCATCACATTGTCGACTAGTCTAGTGGGAGAGGCTGGCACTACTCCTTACGTGAGCCATTGCAACTGCCAAATGCCGAGGCTACTCCAACTATCGCATTCAATCGCAGATGTGACCCGACATACAGTAAGCTACAATCTATACAGATAACAGATATAGGCTTGAACAAGTCACCTATCGATGGATTAAATCGAGATGGATTTCTATACAATTATTAAATGCAAAAACTCATTGGCTTTTATTGAATATTTATATAGGATTTTGCAAAAGAAAATCTAAAGGGAGTCCTGTGGTCAAATGAAGGGATTTAATTTCTTTCCAAAAAAAAAAAAAATAAAAAACTAATGGAATTGGTTCCCAAAGTTAATAATTAAAATGCTATGGCATTTATTTTCCTTTTGTGCATCAGTTAGTTTGTCCTGCTGTTAGAAAATATAAACTTATAAGACTCTTGACACTTGAATAATTTATTTTCTATTGAAATTGTGGACAGATTTGGTGGGTGTCCAGTTAATATGCTTGGCATCAAACTCACACTCTCTCACCTCTTCCTGGTTTAATAAACAGGTACCACCTGACACTGACTCCTTTAATCTCCCACACACAAATAGTCCTATTAGCTGCTTGTAAACACAATTCCCTCCGTGTTGTTCCCTTCTCAATGGGATTATGCACTGCTGTGGTGAATGGCCCGCACTGCAAAGGCTAGCATTTTTATTCAATTCAATTCCTGCTATTTTGCATCTTTATTTTTCAGTTGACATAGTAAGATATGGCACTTTGCCTAATTACAGCCTCCTTACATGGCATTCAGCTATTTGATTTAAACAGCTTTAATGGATGAAATATGTGTCACTCCTAAAAAAATGCTTGCCATGTCTCTTTTTGGTATGTATTGAAAACAACAGCGTAATATATAGGTGTAGCATACCGTAATAGTGGATTTTCCAGCATATTTCCCATATTTCAAAAACAACGGCTTTACCATCTTCTTGTGGGCCACAATCTGGGGTCATGGGTTGGGATGGGAAAGAAAAGAAGAAGCACAGTCTGGGTGAGATATTGGTGCCATTCAAACTTTTACATCCTGTCTCTAGTTTCATGGCTGACAAGTGTTCTGTGGGCTGCTGGTAGCCCGGCATTCCCGGGGTCAAAGAGGTGCAGCACAGGCACATGAAGATCCGATCATTCCCCCGTGAGCACTGGAAGAGGAGGACCTGTTGCATTATTTTCTTTCTCCTCTTACAATGGACACAGTGAACAGGCAGTTACATTCGGTACATTAGATAAAGATTTTCAATTCTAACATGTCTACAAAGTTTTGTGACAAACACGTAACGGGACAATTACAGTACATCATTTCAATCAACCAGTTGCTAGATGTACATGATATACATGATAAAGATCTATGCGACTGCGTTTGTGTGACGTGGAAGTGGCCTGCACCTGGCCTAGCGTGCACTCCACCCCTCCCAGGAAGTCATCGTCCCGAGTGCCGATGCTGTGGGTGCCGTGGATGTCATAGACCTCAAAGCGGAGCTTCTGCACCTCCTCAAAGTAGTAGTCGATGGTGAAGACCTTGGCAAAGACCGGGTGCAGGTTGCTCTTGATCACCTCCGTCCTGTCCAGCTGAAGCGTGTCAGTGAGGAAATCCTTTTAGAGTTCAGACACTCACAGTACAACATAGCAACGATACACTCCTGGACTGTTTATTAATTCAACAATGTCAATGTTTGCCATTCGTGCTGCATATTGAATGCCATTTAATAAACAGATTCAAGAGCAAGATACGGGCTGCATACAACGCAAGGTTATGGTTTAGGCTTAACTCCATCTGCGCAGCTAGACCGCCAGGCACTGTGTGATCGTTGGAATTATTACCCTGTTGGATCTCATGGAACTTTGGAGGAGGAGATCAAGTCTGAGCAGAGATTGCTGTGTTTGACATTGTAGAGCTAAACACACAGAACTGAATTATGGTTGTCTTTCCATAGGCCTCTTCCACCTGTTACCAGCTATGTGTTTGTGTGTGCACACGCACTTGTTTGTGTGATGAACCACCAATGAGCTTTATCTGACCATGGTGGAAACTAGGCTAACCTACAGCGACGCGTGTCTCAAATCCATTCATGTTAACTTACTACTACCTTACCTTATGGAATAACCTGAATCATTTGAAGACAATATCAAGGAATACTCGTTTTTATTATGTTTCAGTTAATCTAAACTAGAAGTATTGAAGAAATCATAGAAGTTAGTTGGTGACTTTCATCACTTTAGTGATTTTTATGGCTTAAGTGCCACCATTGGTTTAGAATATAAATTCTGGCCCTAATAGAAATGAATTGATCTCAAAGCAATTGTTGATCTTAAATACCCAAAGAAAATCACAAATTCTTATTTCTAATGTGTGATTAGAGTAAGGTATAAGAGAGGTAGAGAATATAAAGTAAAGTATTTATTGCAGGGGGCATCTTTCTTTCCCATCATCCTCAGTTAATGAACCTGTAACAGTGAACACACAAGGGATTACTTGCAATTAATCACACTAACAACCTGCCCACATGAAAGTCAGTCATGTATGTCACTACAGAACCCATATGAAGGAGACTCAAGAAGTCCCTCATGTGCTTGTCACTTCTTCTACACTGCTCTTTCACTGAGAAAAATGTGCAGAGCTGTTGAAAGCATACGGACACTCATATAAACAAAAAACTCATGCACCCATTTACATATTATTAGCTTCAGGAGCAGGTCTACTGGTAGGATGCCTACTTGGGATTAGTGCCCACTGTAAAAGAGAAAACGCCAGCAATGTTCAAGTTCTCAGGCTGTCGATAAAGTTGACAATTGGTAATGGCGTCAATGATTGAGCTGGCAACCATCAGAAAGATTGGCTGTTTCTCTCGGTGGCACCCACATGGACTGGTAAATCCTGCCTCTCTTCTCCTTCCTCTCTTTCTCTCTGCCATCTGGGTGGACACATTTGGCAATGGCGACGGAGAAGTGTGTGCGATGAAAAGGCCCATGGAGCAGGAGTCCGTCGCGGTGTGCGACGGCGATTTGTCGGTGGTGCCGGGTCACATCTAACAAGGAGGACCTCTGAGAATCTTGGGGTCGTTCCGGTCTCTCCCCCTCACCAGCCCATTCAAATAGGGGCTCTTTGTTTGTGGGGCTCTCTCTGAGACCTCATTACAGTAATAACCAACAGAACGAGGATGATTCTAATTAAGTCGTCTGGATGTATCAGCGGCTAACATGTCAAACTCCAAAAGCTGGTGCAACGAGATAGGAAAGGATTCAGAGGCAGACAACTTCCATTTAAGCTTCAACAAATGAAGCTTGCGGGCTTAAGAAGCCAAGCAATTTGCACAAGGACAACGCACACAACCTAATGCAGATAAACAGTACCAGGAAAGACATACACATAGAGGGATAGAAAAACGGCAATCGTATGTCACCGTGGGAGGTACCTGATGAGCTCCTCTGAGAGTATGGAACGAGCTCCCTTTATAAGACACCCACATCTCTGAGACCAATTACAAAGATAGGCTGGAAAATGAAAAGAGAGGGGGGCTTCAGCAAAGAGAGTGAGCCTGCATGGAGTGTGCTCAGCTACTCACTCGGCTCTTGACATGAGTCAATGTGATTTGCATGACAATGTTGCCTCTCAGAGAGGTGTGGGCAACTCATGTAAACGGTTAAATGTAGAGCGACGGCTAGCACCAGAGCTTAGGCTGCAACCCACCTCCCACCACACCACACGCCAAGCAAACCGCCACTCAGGTCTAACATGCTATTGAGAGCTGTTAGTTCACATATTGTATATCCTCTCTGGGAATTTAAATCCATATCTAGATAACAGAATAGCTTAAGGCATGAGGCAGTTCTATAAGCAGCAGTACTCTCAGTCATCTTCTGGCGAGAAGTAGCGCACTAAAGGAAATTAGGTTGCCATACATTTACATGATCAAGACTAAAACTCAAAGGTGTCTTGTTTATCCTACTTAAACCTCCTAACAGAGTACAGATGTGGTAAGTGGGATAGGTGGATAAAGTGAGGCTGTAGGAGGAGGGGGGAGGATAGATGTAGTATTTCGTGACCTCTTAGAATACATTATCTACATGCGTTGGTATGTAAAAGATATGCACCTAATGAACAGCCTTCTCACTGAGTACCAGAACTCGTTTCTCGATTGTACGAAGGTCTGCTTCCTTAGGGCATAATAGTCTCTGAGTGTACCAACCCCCCGCCCCCTCTAGTCTCTGGTTCATCAATCAGTGAGGCAGAAATCCGCTCTGTGCCCACTGAGGATATAACAAGCCTAAATACCATGCAAATGATATTCAACTACTTGGACTACACTCCCTGTGGTCCCACACATTATCCCCACAGCTTCTTGTCCTAACAGGAATGGAGCCATTGGAAATCCCTGGACATTTGCATGTTGAGTATGATGTATGATGAGTATGATAATGAGTATGATCATTGTTATGGATGAGTAAACCTAATTATGTTCCAAACATGTAGTATCTTCATAAAAATAACTATATTAACGATAATTATCCACCTGACTTCACTGACTCACATTCCCTTGTTTTTAAAACGCTGTTAAAATCAAACTGTGTGTGACAGATTAGATGGTCTTTGAACCTCATGGATATTATAATAAAATAACATTAGGGGATCTGATTGTTCACACCAACTTTTGGGGATGTCAGCAGTGCATTCCTATGAGCAATAAACATCTACTCATATATTCAGAGCACAGAGCACCCAGGTTAATTTGGTCATGCAAGATAGTTGTATCAAATTATAGCCATGACAAATAAATTGCTGTTTGCTCAACACTCAACAACCAGCTAAGCTTCATTATTATCGGAGCTCCATAACAATGTCTCATGTTTATCTCAACATTATAGAAAGCTATCACCAAATGTGTCGCCATGCCTTAACAATTTGGCTCCGTCACAGTTAATCATCATCACCCAAAACCCTGAGGAGTTCAGAATATGTTTGGTACATAATTGCAAGGTATACACTTAGCAGCCATTGCATATCATTACGCAGTCTGCTGCTCCAGCCACTTTGTTAACATATTCTCTGGCTAATGCATGCCTTAATTAACTGAGATATTAGAGTTTCCGCTCACACAACTAATTGGCTTGGGACCCGGGCAGGGTGGGAGTCGTTTCACATTAATCTACAACAAAGACTGTGGCCAGTCTTTCTTACAAAGACAGTTATCTATGTGTTTCCCCATCCCAAACTAAATTCCCAAAGACAAAGGCTCAGAAGGCTATAGTGCAGTCAGTCAATGATAGTGGACCCATCCATGCATTCAATGGAGATTGGAAAATATGGGCCACCTAACTTTAGACTCAATCCACAGTTACAGAATATTGTTTGGCCTTCCCACACTGCAGCGCTTCCTACCATAATTTATTCTATCATGACAAGTATGTCTGCGATAGAAAATGATAATAATAATAGAAGTTACGTAGAAATAAAAGAGCAGAGAAAGTGGGAAAGCAAGAAAATGCATAAGAAAGCATGAAAATAGGAGCAAATAGCTTGTTTCACTTCAGTGATTCATTGGACACGATGTAATTGTGTTTCAGGTAGATGCCCGGTGTAAATCTGAATTTCAAAAGGGAGAGAGACATCCATAGTTACAGCAAGGCAGGACCGGCTACGGTACTTCACCCATACTCTACTCTGTTTCCTGTGATGTGGTACATGGCACAGCTGTGGGGATAATGTAAGTGGGATTAAGATTACATCCTCTTTTTTTCACATGAGGTTCACTGCCAAAATTTGGCTCTCCTCTCTCAAGATGCCAAAGCCATTCCATTTCATTTTTGTGATTTTTGGAGCTTTTCTTTCTTGTTTTCACAGCGTTGGTCAGGGGAAATAGAGGAGGGACCATGCCTTCTTACTGTATCTCGCCAAGTAACTCAATCGATGAAAACAGATGCTATAAATGGCCAGTCGACTGCTGCATAACAATGACAGTGTTTGTAAACCCTTGAAAAAATGCAGTCGTAAAAAAATTTAACAAGTTACTCCTGAAAAGCTATCGAGTAGAAGGCGTGTACGTTATTTATGTAATTGTTCAGATATTTTTACGGGCTTTAATTGTTAATTTACATAACTAATTGTGTTGTATTTTTGAATACGGCAGTGGAACCATTAAAACAGATCAAAGCGATGGTCCTAACACTTTAGAAGACATGAGCTGTGTTTGCGTCCCGTTCACGCTTAACTACATTCGAACGAAAATGAGTGTAGTACAGTATTGAGAGAGGTTACTAAACGATGCTTCACGCCCCGAAGTGCAGTTTGGCAACTCCCTCCTCGCTTTGACAGCATTACAAAAATGCAGGGGTTTTGGTCACATGTCCCAGTTGACTATAACAATATGATTTAATCTTTATGAATAGGTAGTATTGAAAATTTCGTTTTAAATAGTCAGAATAGAGTACGTACTCAATGAGTATGTAGCGGATAGCATGTAAGTAGGCGATTCGGCACTACTTAGTTTCTCTCTCACTCACCTCTGTCCACTGGCCCTGGGTCTGTACCATGAGGATGACACAGGGGTCCGACTTGTTCAGGGTGTCGCGGTCTAGTAGGGCTTTGCAAGCCAGACGCAGTTCCACTTTGGAGACACATGCGACAGGCCCTGCAAGGGCAGCCGCTGGTGAGGTGGCATCCTGGGTGTCATTCATCCTGGCTTCAGGACCCGACCAGGTGCCAATTGATTAAACGGCAAGAATTTAAGATTGGTGGATGTATCTAAACCAATTGGAGCACTACCAACATTAAATTCAAAAGATATACTTCTAACGGTAAGAAAAAAAGTGCAGTGCCGGGAAAGTCTCAAACACCAGCCAAAAACTCCAGTTAGTTGGGAGTCTTGCTAAAAGCTCTCTCGCTTGGAGAGTACTATCATCTCATCTCTACTGTGACGGGAGACGGTGGAGGAACGAAGGTAGTGAGGCTGCAGGGATCTCGAAGCGAGTAATGCAAGTTCAGTCAAAGTTGGTTGCCGATTGGACAGACTTTCTTCAAAAGGTCATCTGTTGCTTATGGCAAACGAATTCCATCGAACTCCGCAGTGAGCTGTACAACAAAAACAAAAATCGTGTAAGCCTACATTTGAATGTATTGATAGATTAGCCGGTACGGTAACCATTATGTGGATGAAGCGATGTGAGTCTATTTTCAGCACCACAGCAACTGGACAGCGACAGTTTCAGCTCAATGACTATCATAGTCCATAGGCAGCTAACAGATACAGATGAGCAAATTAAGATTCGATCTAAAATTGGAAACATGCTTCACTGAAATCTTAAATATTTGATAATAACCCGTGAAGTACATATTTTACTAAATAATCGTAAGCACAATCATACAATACACATATTTCTTTAAGACAACCATCCAATGTATAATATCAATCAATTGGGTCTTTAAATATGACTTGAAACAAGTGGCATACAGGCGGACGCACAAGCAAACAAATTTTGGGTCAACCTTAATGCGATCGATGTATTTTAAATAATTAGCTTTGTTACTTCAGACTTATCTTTTAACTTGCTTATACAAAAAAGGGCGGTTTCTTGTGGATCAAACAATGACACATTATGGCTGGTCAAAATTCTTAAATCCCTCAACTGATTAAATCAAAAATAAACATTCAAATAACGATAGAAAAAAAACTTCAAAAGCGGAACAATGGGAATCGCTTCCATACCTTAAAGGGTCCCTTTTACGAGCACTTGTTGTTGAAACCTCTTCCTGAACACACTGCCTGAATTTTCTGAAACTCGGGAGCGGTTCTAAAGGATGGGAAGGGAGGCAAACGGTGCAGGAGACATGAGTGAGTGAATCAATAAAGATCGTCGTGTCAACACAATCCACTGGAGGGAGATGTGGAGTAGCTATTAGCCCGCAATGAGAGGACACCAAAAGCAATGGAGACATTAATACTCTAATCAATTTGCCTCGTGAACCCCTAAACAGCGTTCTACATTTTTAAATTGAATTGTCTTCTGGTGGGTGCCCTCATACTGCAGTATGGGACAGAAAACACAAACAGCATGCACTGAAGATTTCCAAGTCCTTTTGAATAGTTACCCCTCTCCCTTCCATTCTTTTTCTTTCTGGTCATTACACAAACAGCATGAGCTTATACAGCCTCTAACTTATCACAATAAGGAAACCACATAAGATAACCCAGACAGCCAAGCTGTGAGATTTAAATAGACAGATCCTCAGGTGAAAGCCTGGCAGAACAAGGCCTTTCTGTGTATGGTAGCTCCCTGAAGTGTTGGGCCAGACAGCTGGGGATCTGTTCAGACACTGAACACCATGGAAAACAATTGAGATCAGTCTCATAATCACACATAGTCTCACAATTTATTATCTCTTCCTAACAAACAACAAGCATAGATACTAAAAAAAGGAAAAACTAAATAAATACATAGCTTGGTTGATTTACACACGTTAAAATATATCTAGAAAATAATAGAACTTTTGCACATTCAAGAACCACGACGATTGCTAAATGGGATTGAGTTATACAAGCCATGAGCTATTTGAAAATGCAAACAGTGGCAGTCTGCTCCATCCCAATTGTTTGGTATACTGAGCAGTGTTTTTATCCAACAAGCTGAATATTAAGGTCAGCCTATTCCCCCCTCTGCAAAGCATCGACCCTCATAACATTAATGCCAGAGATGGTTGCATGTCTCAGAAAGGAATGTGCTTCCCTCAGAGTACAGTAGAAGTGCATTTGGTCACCAGTGGTCTCTCTGTAGCCTACATACACATTCACCCGTTATCTGCAATGTCAAGAACTCACTCTGCATCCTCTTAAATCAATGCTACTTAGCAATCCTAACCCTCTATGGCTTATCCTGAGGGAATTTAGGTTGTATCAAGAGAAAACATCTGCTTTGGGCCATACACCTGAGCTCCACTTTGCTATCGCTCCAAATCCATGCCATCTGGTGCTGCTGAGGCAACATTAACCCTCTCTGGAGCTTTACTGTGTGATTAAGCAGAGCTCGTATGCTTTCTTAGTGTCTATGCCCTTTGCAACAGTAGGTATTGTGCTGAAATAAACCTAACTATTATCTCTGTGACTGTAATCTACCAAGGAATGTGGTTAACATCTCCTTGTGTTTGGGTAAATAAATATATAATGGCACCCAATAGTTATCTTGTGTAGAAAACATATTTTAGTCAGAATGGATGTGCCATTATGGGGGAGCTATCAGATGACGGTGATTCCAAAGCCTGTCTTTATGGCCATTGCTTACATTTGAGCTCTATGAATAGAATATGGATATGCTTACATTTCAATGACGATGCCGTTCTAAACAACACTCATTGTTAGGACTCAAACACCTGTTGTTCTGGCCGTATTCACCTTGTGGACAACAGGTAAAAAACTACTTTTTGTCATTTGGTATAAAACTTCACAAAGCAAATATACATTTTCAATTGGAAATATTTAATGAAGAATGCTGCATTTAAATTGTAAGACAAATTGTAAATGCTTGCCATTTTCAAATTGTTTTGCAGTTTTTGCTTGTATTAAAATATGGGCTCTAGACCATGAGTTTGGTTAAAAGCATAACTCCTACAAATCATCCTTCTCAATAATCGATTTGGATTACAAAATTAAGGAAATACAACTCAAATTCAACTGCTTCCACTGTTGTTTCTGAACTCTAGACAAATAACCCAAACCGTGAACGTTGTTGGCAGTTTTTTAGCAGCTATATTGAAATAGTAGCATTGTCATGTTTTAACATGGCTCACTGTAAAAATTACATGAGCAAGTAACTTTCCCACGCCACAGGTTTACCACCTTTCTAATTCCAAGTTTAGGAACTTTTAGCGTTCACGATTTTTCTTTTCATTTAGATTATGAAGAATCGCTGCTCCCTTCTGGTAAAAAAAGGGATTGCCGGTTGGGATTGTGTAACAACCTTAAGACCTCCATCCATTAGCAATTCCGCGTATCCTATCCCTGCTGCCATTGGGCCAGAGAATGTGTACACCCTGGACAGCTCACCAGTCTATCGCAGGGCCAACATGTTGAGACAGACAACTCACATTGTCATTAATGTTTTTTGGATAGTAGCAGGAAACCCTCGCTAGCAGAGAGAACATGCCAACCTCACATAGAAAGGCACTTGGGTCAAGAGGGGCTTTCTCGTTGTGAGGCGACGGTGCAAACCACAGCCATTGTGCTGCCAACAACAAACATTATTGAAAAATGTAACCATCTCTAGGTACAGACCATGCCATATTAGGTGATTTCTAGACAAACACATTGGCAATCAACCACACTGATGCACCAATTAGTTTGTTCACAACGGAAGTTATGCTTGAAGTAAACAAATACCATGTATCAATCTTTTGAAAAGTTTTATTTTTTGTAAGTTCAATATACAATGTCTTATTTCTTCTTCTCAATATCCTGATCTGCAGCGTCCTTTGCCCTCTTGGCACGAATGCCAAAGAGTCGGGCGTTGGAACGGGCCATACGCAGGCTGGCAAAAGCCTTGAACTTCTTCTCATCCTCAGTGATCACACGAGCCTTCTCGGTCTTGAGCACCTGAAAGAGTTAACATAGATAAATGAACGCTTAGCATGTTTGTTTAAACACTGCCTATAAAAATCTAAGATCTCTACAAAGCTGAGTAGACTCAAACCATTTCAGATATATCAAAAGCTAGATTGATGGACAAAGCATTGGTCAAATTCAGGTTGAGACAAATATCATATAGGTTCAATCCTGAAATGACATGGCAGGTAACTAGTATATAGCATAAGTCCCTGCACTAGAACACATGAATCAAGATTATAGAGCTGGTCACTGTATTTAAAAATAAGTATAAATTAATACAACATGAAGTGTTATCCAATCACTGCCTTATATAGTATCAATAGCCTTCTTTCTTTGTGAATAGTCCAAGTAAAACGCTGATGAGTAGAACAATGATGTTGAATGTAAAACCTACAGTTAAACGTACCAGATGAAAACCAAAGCTTCAAGGGTAAGTGTGATCTTGATATTTTCTTTACTAATTTTAAATAATTCATTAGTTTAAACTTACACTTTTGATGGGCATGACTGCACCAGAAAGCTGTGTAGCCATCTTGAGTTCCTCCTCCTGGTAAGACACAGGAAGATTACACTATGTCTACCGTTTTTACAAAAATGTATGGTGTGGTGACAACCACATATTAAAATAAAAACAAATACATACATCAAGTATAAAACATGTAGAAAAACAAATATTTTTTTTCCAGAACAAACATTTAAAGGCTTCCAGTCAAGTGGGTATCACATGTACCATCAATTGGCGACAAAATTATTTGTGAAAGTTATTTCAACATTGCAGTCATCAGAAAAAGTGGTTCAAGGGGATCATCAATGTAAGTACAGAGATTCCGGAGAATTTGTCATCACTTGACTGAATTAAATGGCCAGCAAATAGAAAGTTGAGTATTAAAGAGGCTTACAGTGCTGTCTCCCTTCCTGGGGGCAGAAGCCTTTCGGGGGAAGATGATGAGCTTGGAGCGGTACTCCTTCAGGCGCTGCACATTAGCTTGCAGAGACTCTGTAGACCTGTTACGACGGCGGGAATCTACAGAGATGCCAATAGTGCGGGCTGTTTTCTTATGAATACCAGCAGCCTAAGGAGAAGAGGAACAAGCATAGGAATAAGACAAATGTAGCCATTACCATGGTGTACACTGGCTTGGCAATGGTTGTTCCATGTAACGACAGGCCTGTAGTATAACGTGAAATTCAATTCTATCCCAAACTGAATAGACTTAAATGTGATATCAGGCACAAGTCATCAGAAAAAGAGGTTCAAAGAAAATCATCAAAGAGTTACAGAGATTCCGGAGAATTTGTCATCATCTGACAAGGCCATTAATCACTTCATTACTGATCCTATAAAACGATGTCATCTTGATCTGGACTCATAAGCCCCCAAACCCCACACTGAGTGAATAAGTAATTACCTTGAGCTCCTCAAGGGTGAAGCCACGTCCAGCACGCACTTTCGTGTGATACCTGATGGTTGGACATCTGACCTGTGGCCTTAGATTTCCTGCCAGGGGACGTGGGGCAATTCGGCGAGCCTTCGCCTGACGAGCCTTTCGCCTTTAATACACATTGAAATTCAATAGTATTAAAAAACAAGACTAGAAACGTAAGACAGCCAACTATGTCTATCACATTTAGCACAACATAAAGCTAACGTTGCTAACCTGCGAAGCTTCCTTGCTGGCTGATTAAACCAGGTACGCACCCTCTTCTGCCAGTCTTTGTGAAAGTGGGGGTTTAGAAGCATTCCATTTCGGCTAGGGGCCATGGTTGCCTAATTTCCTAAAGAAGAAAATTTCAATTAGTGTTCACAACTGGAACAGCTTCGCCATGTTGTGCTTGCTAGCTTCAAAACACTAGCTCGTTCAACATTCATTCAACCAGGTACTACTGGGTTAAAGGCAATTGACGCTCTAACTAAAAGATCTACTCTGAGAACTACAATTAAATATGCGAAGTCAAGCACCGGTCATCAGAAAAATAGATTCAAAGTGAATTGTCAAGAAGATTAATTGGTTGTCATACGACTGCTACAATCAACATCTTAACAAGGCAACTTGTATATTTACCTACATACTGCAATTTGTTTATATTACGGGCAATTTCACTGAACTGAACATGTGACAAGTAAAACGACAAATTTGAGGCAAGCCAATGCGAGCATGATGCTTGACGCGACGTTAAGGTGGTTGTCACTACATTTCAATTTACACAACCAGCACTACAATTTTTTTTTAACAAATACTTATAGTGTTGGATTGACTAGAGTTTGTACTTTTAAAGTCAATTATTCAAATGTATACACACTCTGAAAATATCATAGATTGAGAAAGATCTAGTTTGAAAATAAAGGGAACATTTCATCATACCGTCCGGGGCGGAAAATGGCCGAATAGAAAAAGGAAGTGGGGCGATAAGGGATTATGGGATATGTATGTTAGGACCAATGAGTGCCGACAAGGCCGGAAGTGTTTTAATGCCCCTTTAATTTATGTTTAAACTGGCCAATAGGTTCCAACGTCATAATTAGGTTTTAATACACCCTTTTTTATATTTTTTTTTATTAAGTATTGTATATTTTTTTCAGTAAAAAAGTACGCTTTTGCTTTTTTGAAGATGAACTACAAAACTCAAACGACAATGCGCAATAAAAGAGCCTCAACAACCTTTTACAAAGAGTGCCGTACCGCACAATAGTTTGAAACAATCATTGTTTTTGCAGAGACCATGGATATCTTTCTTCAACATTGGGGTAGCTAATAAGTATAACAGTGATCCTATATCGTCAAATCACGAATGAAAAACACATGTGGA
>JAVQJS010078739.1:0-14968 GCA_036024795.1 Galaxias rostratus
GAGAGAGAGAGAGAGAGAGAGAGAGAGAGAGAGAGAGAGAGAGGGAGGGAGGGAGGGAACCCGACAGGCAACAACTCACATCTGGAAATTATTGAGAGCAAGAGAGGGTCTGAGAGGAAGAACGTTCTTGAACAGTAAAAGAATAGTTGAAGAGGAGGGCATAAAAACAAGCCTGGATGTTCAAACAGAAGGACTTTATCAACTAACTTGTTAGATGTTCAGGCTGAGTCAAACATGGAAGAAAATAACAAGATTTGATTTGTAGATGGGAGTGGGCTTTTTCTGCAAATAGAACAACTACATAAAAAGACGCATGGGAAAGTGAAAGAAAAAAGATTGTTTTCAGTGGAATATCGGTGAACATTTTTCCTATTTATAACCTTGGAAGTCACAAAGAGGGCTGGATCAAAAACAGAGGCACACCATATGGGACACTCACAAAAGCAGAGGAATCTACAAAACAAAAGAGAGACTCCGCTAGCAAGTTTCTAATTATTATACATTTGGAGAAAAAAAATCAGGTAAAGCCTACTTAATTAATCCACACATGCACTAATAGGATATAATTGTATTTTTACTGGAATTTACTTATGATATTTGAAGACGTGCTACCAGCATTTGTGAAGCAGAAAACAAGATAGATACGTTTATCATTAGGGGAAAAATTACATTATCTTCAATAGTATGAATTTACATATATGTACTTTTACAAAATAAATATGCACTTGTGTTATGTCTTGCTATGGATAAGTTATTAGTTGTGGTATCACCCTGGCATCGGTTATGGTAAACTGCCAAAATAGGCCCAAAAACACAATTAAGAGTGGCCTCAGGAGGAGGTGGGAGTTTCCTTCCTGTCCAGCCTTTTGACTTCCTTTGTGGAAATGGTCACTGAATTCCACTGTTTTGAGAATGTACTAGAATGTACTCAGAAATTAGTTTTTATAGATGAATAGAAACCTCATGTAAGTAGTCGACGATGCAATTCTAATTTACATATTAAACTGTTTAAACGATCAATAAACAAATCTCAGTGACACAAAGGATAATAATGATAATGATTTACTCACCACTATACCTTCTAATGTAATGCCCAATTTCAGAAGATATACTTAACCACATACAAAACACACTCTTAACAAAAATGCATTGGAATATTCCTCATTAAGTTTAATATGTCCCCCTCTCTCTTTCAGGATGTCTCCAAGAGGACTCTGCTGTGTCAAATACCTGATGTTTGTCTTCAACCTCATCTTCTGGGTCAGAATATGTTACCAAATACTTTTGTTTAGTTACCCATGTATACTTATCCACACATTTTATGTAAATACAACCGAATATATTTAAAATGATCAAATACATGATTCCTTGTAACTTCTACTGTCAAAATGTTGATTGTAATTGTTGCAAGGTAATTTTCTTTGTTTATAAACCAAAAGTCTTGCCAATACAGTTATAAGAAAAAAGGTCAGGCATGTAAATATAAATATTGATATTAGGAAATATTACAATTTGCAATTACAAGATAAACTGTGGGGTAAGTAAAGTCACATTTAAATCTATGTAGGCTTAAACAGGGTCACTACAGTAACAACAAAGTTTGCCTTCAATTTGAAATATCTTGCTTAGTCTACTGTAGTGAACAGGAATGAGACTGGTACTTAGTTTAAAATGTTCCTAAAATGTATGGGATTAGATTCGATACAACAATGTCATAAATTAAAATTTTACACCTGCATTGTATTTTCTCTCTAGTTGGGAGGGTGTGGCCTTTTTGGAGTGGGGGTGTGGCTGTCCTTTACTCAGGCAGAGTTTTCTTCACTACCTCTCTCTTTCCCCTCTCTCTCTGCTGCCAATCTTCTGCTAGTTGCTGGGGGCGTCACTATGGTGACCGGCTTCCTGGGTTGCCTTGGCGCTCTCAAGGAACAACGTTGCTTGCTAATGACGGTGAGGAGGCGAGGGGACAAATAGGTTGGGCTAGGTCATGCAAACATTTCATACGACAGAAAAAAAAAAGAAAACTAACATGAAAAATAAGTCATGAACGAAACCAGAGTGATAAACATTTTTCATTTTCTTTTTTAAAAACTTTGAAATGTAGGTTAATTACAAATTTGCATTTTTAAGCATTTACGCATTTTTGTTAATCACCGGTATATACTTTAATTTATGTAGACTTAAACTAAATGGGCCAGTGTAGAGCTTTTGTTAAAAACCTAAAAATACATTTCAGCTTGCAGTCAAATTTCAATGCAAGATGTGTCTCCCTGTTGCCTGGCTCCCCTCGGTAGTAAAGGACAGAGGCTTAAAAAAGTGTTTTGCTTAGTATCTTACAGTGTTTTCGTCATTCCTTTTAAATTTAAACGAATTTAAAGTTCTACAGCCTAATTGAAGTCAAAATGTAAATGAAAATGCAATAACTTAATTTGCATTTTCACAGGCTTCAATGGGCATTATGTGTCAATATACACAGTATGTTGTCAATATACTCAGTATATTATTATATATACACCATACTGTATAAATTAAAAATATTCAAATGTTAATTCAAACTTGAAAATGGGAATGCAATTTAAAAAAATTATTTATTTAGTTTTTTATTTATTTATGTCACAATTAACATTACAATGCAGTTGTCACACAATTTTAATTTGCCATTGCATTTTCAGACTTCATCTTCAGTACAACGCGGTGTAATGGACAATATACAATTGCAATAAAAATCATTGCATCGCATGCCCAGTATTTGTGACCTCTGATGAGTGCCTGAAAAATCAGTGCATTCAGAAAACAAGATAACCAATTTATTAGACAGATGGTTTATTGCCTGAGGGTATGCAGAGCTGACTGCAGAAACAGCTACTTGTAGACAGCTAAAAATACAAGATCAATGCAATACAAGATCATCATCGTCTCGTCATTATGAATGATATAATTTAGGAGTTTGTTAGGCAGAACTTTGACTTTTGCCAGATCGATTGGGCGAGAACTGTCGGGGGAGGCAGCGAAAACGACAGTAGCCTAGAGACGAGAAAATATGCCTTTTTAGTACCGCTTTAGAGCCTAAATAAGCAGATATGTAACAATTTATGATCAAGATCTTGCAATGGTACCTACATTTTATTTGAAATGTGTTTCAGATCTGGTGATTGTGTGGCACTAATTAGTACAAGCGCAATTGTAAGCAGTACCTTGGCCATCTGTCTTTCAGAGCTGTAGAGTTATCGTTGCCTAGGGCCAGGCGAGGGCCACGTCATTAAAAAGTTAAGTTGTTTGCCACCTTTGCGGTTTTCAGCATACCGTTTTTATATTTTATCCTCAAGTTAGGTAAACGAACATGTACCTGTAAAGGCAGTGAGTTTTCAATGTATCTATAGCAACATATTTATTATTTTCCCCTAACAAAGACGCAAACTAATATCAGCATTGGCCATAGGAGGTTTGAACTTTTTGAAGACAATGCTTGGCCACACTGAACTAAATCAAAAACTAAAAACCTAAAACTTTTAAATCTTTTTTCAAAGCTAAAACGGTCCCTTTTAAAATCAGCTGAAAATGTATGAATTTGTTTTGATTAATAAACGTTTAGTAAGTAACATACATTTGGAGTAATCAAATCTTGGAGTATTCAATCAAAGAAGACATGTTTGCCCTCCCTAATTAATGTAACAATGATAGTGTCTCACTGTAATTTGAAAGGACAAAGTCCAAATGTTTGTCAAAACAATTTGAACGAGTTAGTAAACATCTAAAAATAGTGCACTATTCTTTAAAAGGTGAAAATGGTATTAAATTGCTATTAAGTTGTGGCATTGTCCAGTATCTAGCAGTAATTTGATGTATTGGATATCAGTACAGCAATGACATGAGCACATAAAGTATTTTGATCTAAAATTACTGTATATTCTGACATATTAAATGTATTTTCTTTAATTTCACACATAAAATTGTTTTCTCTCTTCTCTTCAGTTTTTTGTCATCCTCTTGCTTCTCGTCTTGACAGAAATGGCTTTGACATTGGTCTTGCATATCTTCCACAAAGAGGTAAGTTCACAAGGTCTTATTTAAATGTGACAAAAATATGGTCTAAATGCAAAAGCTAAATGGCCAGGCCGCGCAAAGCTTGCGATTTTACGTCCAATTTACCATACCTGTGGCTCATTGCTTGACCAACGCATGTCACAGCACTTTCCACTTAATTTGCGGAAACATGTTTAAAAAGGCAGTGGAATTGGCCTCCTTTTATCATTAAGGTACTGCCGTCTCATTGACAAACTCCTTAATCACACCCATCTCCAGCAAGGTCTTGAGATAATTTCCAACCTGTGTGCGGGTAGTCAATAGGGACGCGTATGCACCGTTGAAATCTGGTGATGTATCTATTGGGTGTTCTATGAGTTTGGTCTACCCAGACAGGGGGGAGAACACATCAGCAACCTACTGTTGTAATCTGCGAGACATCTGCTTTCTGGTACGACACAAGATTACTATAATGAAACCACTGGAGTGCTTGCTTTAGAAATTGGAACTTCCAATTCAAACTCCTCTTCCTCCAATAGTACCGTAACCAGTGAGACAGAGACCACAGCAAATATTTTTTAACAGATGAATGTGCTCTTTTGCGTTGAAAAGAGACAGATCAAGTGGAATGGGTTTTTGATTAGGATGTCTCCTGGTCACCTCCCTTTGGAGGTTTGCCAGGCAGGCCCTACTGGTAGGAGACCCCGGGGTAGACCCAGAACATGCTGGCGAGATTATACATCTTGTCTGGCCTGGGAACGCTTTGGAATCCTCCAAGAGGATCGAGAAAGCATTGCTGGGGATAGGGACGTCTGAAATACCCTGCTGAGCCTGCTGCCACTGTGACCCGGCCCCAGATAAGCGGCAGATAATGGATTGATGGACGGATGGATATAATTACTTATCTGGGCTATCTGAGCATTTTATTGTGGAATAAATTTGAACTTGTTCATGGCAAATAAACACAAATTCTTTATTGTGTATTTTTAGATTACATGTGAAAACTTTTTTCAAATAGATTTGTTTAATCTGCTGTTTTCCTCTAAAGTCTTCCTTATTTTGTCTAGCTGGACACTAAAGCTCAAAACGAGTTAAAGGAGGGAATGAGAAATTACACAACAGACGAAGGACTAAAGAAATCCTGGGACAATGTGCAGAAAATGGTGAAAAAGTATTGAAATAGTTGTGAAAAGTACTTAATTCCCTTAATTCCCTGATTAATTAAGTCCCCATGTAAGGTGCCTGTATGCTTAAGATTTAATCCAAATCTTCTTATACCACTTAACAATGATTAATAACATATATTATGTATTTATTTACAGTATACATACTGTACACATACTGTACTAAGCAACAGTTTTAGGCAGGTGCGGATAAAATGCTTTAAAGTAAGAATGCTTTTCAAAAAGAAAGAAATAAAAAGTGAATCCATTCATAAAGATTAAGTGAGTGTAAAGAAAATCTATATCAAATCAATATACTATACAGTGTACATTTGCCTTTGAAAACTCACCCTCTGCCTAAAACACTACTGTATTTAAACCAAGAATAATTTCAAATGCACTTCCAAAATGTTAATTTGGAATGGCATTGATAAATTATTGGTGCATATACCTTTCTCTTCCTCTAGTTTAAATGCTGTGGTGTTACCAACCAAACAGATTGGTATGAAATGACAGCAGATAGAAAGTTGCCGTCATCTTGCTGCCCCGCTGGACCAGACGATTGTGAAGATGGATGGAGTGAGGTTGGTCTATTTTGCAAATAGAGGATTCAGGATGCACGCACATTTTAACACAGGATAGATTCAGTACTGATAAGTGTGCTTTTAACAGTTTATACAATTAAAAATAATGACCGGAATTATATTTTTTTATTTTCGCATTTTATGACATTCAATCACATTGAATGGCTAGTTTGTTACTATGGCAAACTATAATCTACAAGCATTTACGTTATTAATATTAGTATATCAGTTGGAATGCATTTTCTCACAAACGTACATACCATGCTAATGATAATTACATTATACTAAGCCTCAAGGGAGATGCAATAAGGACCAAGATTAATCTTATTCTCTTGTGTGTACTGCCATCAGGTGAATACCATAAAATGTTGGTTAGCATACTGTGCAAACTAGATAATTAGTTTCCTCTAGTAAAAACAGAAGTAGCCAACCTCAGTTTTATTGTGGTAAATTGTGGGACAGCCAAGACGTAATACAAGTTGTTAGAAGGGAGAGTGATTTAAGTAATACAAATAATAATAATAATAATAATAATAATACATAATAATAATTTGGCTACATACGTTCTGTACAAGTAGTTAACATAGGTTTATCTAATTACACAGTTTCTCCTTCATGTTGATCTCATTCTCTACAATTCCACATTGTATCCACTTAATCCGTCTTGCATCCTTCTGTCTCAACAAGTAATCCAAAATGTGTTCCTGCTTTTTCTTTCTTCTTCTTTTCTCCACATTCTCATTCCCCACACTCCACCCTATCCTTCCCTCCAGCCATGTTACCAGAAGGCCAGGCAGTGGCTTTTAGACAACATCTCTTCAGTCCTGGTGTTTGGAGTCTGCATTGGAATTGTACAGGTGATTAAAACGATCACATACATTTGGGACAATTCACATATTGTATATACCACTCACTGTTTTAATTCTTTAGTTAAATTACTAATACAGATCCATTAAATTAATGGTTTTTGGGTTCTTCTATAACTTCAAACGCTGCTAATAATGGAACAGGAACTGGTTCCAAACGAAAATATTTAGAATTACAAACAAATAATGGTTTAAGACAACATTTAATGCTTACTAAAATAAACATGTAATCTAAGTGTTTCTTTTTTCTTTTTTTTTACTGTATCCATTTATTCTAAACGTTACCTTTTAACCATGTTAGATCCTGGCCCTAGTTTTCTCCCTGCTGATGTACTACCAAATCCTGCGTGCTGAGAAATATTTAGACTGACGACGGACCAGCCACTCTCAGAGCAGTTGCAAGATTACCTAACGGAGAGCATTTTTTTCGGGACCCGTGTGAGATATGACAATAAAATAGTTAGACCATTTTGGTTCTGGTATCTGGACCCAAAATGACATAATTAGGATCTGTGGTTTGTCTGTTGCCAGTCGCCGTAACTGGGCTAAGAGGCAAGTAAAATAGATAAAAGCATCCAAATCATTTACAGTATTTGTTCTATTTTGTCAAACTCCTACCCTGAACTGCAAGTCCAAATTGTACATTTAAATTATTTTTTATGCAATTTGATTTCATAAAACTACTTTAGCTCCAACTTGCATGGCATAGCTGGCATTTCTCCATTCAAGTTTGCCTTGTGCACGCTATTCCATCCAAGACAAGTTGTCCTACTTTACGAGATACAATACAAATGTGGAACTGTGTAGTAGTGGTAAAGGATGACATTAACATATGTAAACAATATGTATAAAACATGATTAAGCCATTGTTTTTATCTGTTATGAATGCAATAGTATAATGAGTAGTTAAAATAAATCATTGTAACACTGTCCAGACATTGAGTATTCATGTTTTACACAGCTAATAATTTAAGGCACGATACACTACAGATTTGGCCAGTATTCATTTCCTCACTCCTGTTATAGTATTTACGGATATTGTTGACACAGTTAAAATTACCAATACAGTAGGTTACCATAGCTTGCACTCTGTCATGGTACATTTTCTAAGGAACAAAGCAGATCACGGCAATCACGGTTTTTGCTAAATTTTAATGTCCTGTATTAAACTTGAAACCTTATTAAAAAAAAAAAAATGTAAATGTGTTTTAGCGCCACACAGTATGAAGCACCAAGTTCTTTAGCACTGCCATGGGTAATTATCAATTCCCCATGATATATCCCCCATTAACCCTTGAGCCAAATAAATTTAAACTCAGGTTTTTCACTTCCTGACATTTTATCATTGTAAACATTCTGTCTTAGATTAGTTAGGATCAATTCTTCATTTAAAAAAAAAGTAATGTCACAGTGATGAGAAAATGATTTCTTTCAGCATTGATTTATTTTAATATGATCCCAGTGTGTCAGAAGAAGCTCATTTGGTAGCGTTGCCTTGAAATGGTTCAACTTGGGGTCAATTGTTTCAGGAGCCCTCCACAAGCTTCAACTAATGTTGGATATCATAGCAATCAGCTGGCCAAAGCAAAACACTGAATTCCATTTCATATCTCCAGGTAAAGATGCAGATGGAAATGTCACTCTTCTTGCTAGTGCAAGAGGTTGATTATTTTAGGTGAGAATAAGGCTAGTTTCTCTTCACTTAAATAATTGTTGCCCCTTTCAGATGACAATTTCAAACCAAATAGGATGATGATGAGAATAATAATAATAACAATAATCATAATAATAATGTTATCAAGTTAAGCTATTATGTAAGATGTGGTTTGATAAATGAAAGACATCGCGCAGTGGTTAGCACTGTCGCCTCACAGTAAGAAGGTCCTGAGTTCGAATCCCACCTGAGGGCCTTTCTGTGTGGAGTTTGCATGTTCTCCCCGTGTTAGCGTGGGTTTCCTCCGGGGACTCCGGTTTCCTACCACATTCCAAAAACATGCAGGTAAATTGGTCACTCTAAATTGTCCGTAGGTGTGAATGTGTGTGTGAATGGTTGTCTGTCTATGTGTTAGCCCTGCGATGGACTGGCGATCTGTCCAGGATGTACCCTGCCTCTCGCCCGAAGTCAGCTGGGATAGGCTCCAGCCTAGCTTCACCTTCCTTCACAGAGTAGCCCACAGCAAATTCACCCCACACGTCAAACGAGTGCAGCATGCAGCTGATTCGACATTACAGGGTTGAACGATCTGCCTATTGCTGATGCGAAAGTGCTCTATGCTGCTGTTTCGGATCTCCTTGGAATATCTACCCAATTTCAGGGCCTTGATCAAGACGCATCAGCCCACACACACACACATCCGTGATTCATGCTACTGTGCAGTTTTGCTCTGCCTTTATCCTGCACACATGAACGAACACGCACACACACACACACACACACACACATATTCTCTGCGCTCTCTTCGGCTTCCCCTTTCTCTCTTTTGGCTCCCAAGAGGGTGATAGGTGAGGGCCCAATAATGAGCTCGCTGGACATTTGCTGCAGAGTCGTGATGAAAGTTGCGCATTGAAAACACACACACAATATCAGGCCCATCTCCACAACTCCAAGGAAAGACATGTATGCAGTCTCAGCCCCATACCGACCCATTTCCCTAACTCTTGTCAAATGTCTGCTAAAAGTGTGTTCTGCTCTGTCATCGATTTGGGGGCTCTCTCATCAACCCTGTCAGCTGTAACTCAGGTCCCACACTGACAGAATGAGTGCCAGAGTATAAAAGCCTGCTTTCGCTGTGCCACAGGGCTTTACTCCCCCTCTCCCAGCTGCCAACATGATGAAGGAATGCCTGCAGTTCCTCATTGAGCCAGCCAAAAACCTCAAGATCCGACTTAAGGTACTGTTCACCCATCGCACCTTTTATTGCCCACTTCCCATGGTCACTACCCTGCCAGTTGGTGGTCCTAAAGTCACAATCCCCAAATGAAAAGAATGTTGATCGTAAATGTATCGGATATGACACAACAGTGAAGCATGCAGTGTTGTTAATTCCAATGAATTCGAAAGGACCTGACGGTTTCCATCCTGTCCCTGAGCAGGAGTCCCGTAAGAGGGTAAGGCACGAAAAGAGAGAGCCATTAGTGGAGAGCCAGTTATTCATCATGGAGCTGGCCAGAGAACTCAACAGAATTTGCCAGGTGCGCACTCTCTCTTCAGACCCAACCACATGCCAGCACCCAAACATACACACACACACAAACATACGACCATCCACTCATCTCAAATAACACATGTGAATTCCAGAGATCGAATGTCCTGGGCCACATCTGGACCAGTGAGGACAGCTGGCCGCCGAGCGTGTGTCGAGACTTCATCGTGGAGTGGGCAGCCATATTGGAAAAGAGGGTGCAGGTACCCCCCCCCCCCCCTCACATGGCACCGTCCTGTGCCCCCGACAACATGAAAAGCGAACGTGCCTCAGTGAATATCATGCCACTGGTCGTAACAGTGCCTGTGTATGTGCATGTGTTAGCCGCAGCCAAGGAGCCCCCGTAGAGACGTTGAGTACCACAACCCGGACAAGAGGGACTGGAAGGGCCATCTCCTATGCATACTGGAGACAGGGGGAGAGTACGACATGGGACCGCCCAAACGGATCATCATGGACTGGACTCGGGACATCAAGAACAGGCCACAGGTGGACTGTTTTCTATTTCTCTTCTCCTCCTTTCCTGTATCTACCTCCTTCTATCGGTGGGTCAGTTGGTTGCAGAGGCAGTCATGCCACCTTGGTGATTAAGGTCAAACCCTCTCTGTGACCTTGTTTAGCCCCTGGACTTATTCAGCGTGATTAGCACCGGGACAGTCAGCCATGTTGGCTGGCAGGGAGGCCTATATACACACACAAAGTGGCTGTTTCATTGTGGGAAAATGTCAAAGCCGAAATTATAATCTAATTATTTTTTTCGAGAAATTACAATGAGAGTCCAGGCTGCTTGAGGAATTGACATTGTTTGAATGGGTTATATTTTAGTTTATTCTCTCTTTCTGTTCCTGCAATGTTGGTCTCTTAGTTTATTCTCTCTTGTGCAGCCCACTATCTGGCCAGGTGAGGCCGTGCTGATGATGCTGGATGACCTGGAGTTCCAGTGGAGGAGGGGACGTTTGCGCAACCTGCTCCCAGCCATGGAGCTCATCATGCTGGCCGTGCTGAACGCCGACAGCCCTGACAAGGTACAGCGCTCGAGAGGCGCATACGCTTTGGTGGTGCCTTCCATAACGGGCCGTTCATTCAGCCACAGTGGGAGCTGTGACTCCTTCAAGGGTGGTTTTTCACCAGTATGCATGCGCCAATTGGCAGATGTTCTCTTTGTAATTGCCGTCACATTATAGAAGCTGTGAACCCAAGAGAGCTCGCCATGATCCACTCAGCTCAGCATTGTGGTTGGAGCCAGGCAGGCTGTAAACACGGCACGCCATCACATGGCAGCTCAGGGTGATCCCATTATCTAACTGACCTGTTACTGTTACTGAGTAACTGTTGTTTTTATTTGTGTGTTTGTGTGTGTGCGTGCGTGTGTGTGTGTGTGTGTGTGTGTGTGTGTGTGTGCGTGCGTGCGTGCGTGCATGCGTGCGCGCGCGCGCGTGTGTATGCAGGACGACGTGCCAAAGTTGTGGCTGGTCACCAAGCAGAGGAGCCAAAGGATCGGTAGGTCAAACTATTGAATGGTTTGGACTAGCTTCGCTGATTAAAGGACACAGCCAGGGAAGCACGCCGTAGATTAAATAAAACCTCAGATGGTATATAAGTCCCCTGTTAGTTACTGGAGTGAACGTTGGGGATATGCATGACCTTAATAGCTGTGTTATGACACAAGTCATTCCTTGCAGCAATCCCTGATTCATGTCGATCAATAAGGATAAATAATTGAACCAATGAACCAGTCAGATAGTTTGTTGCTGGTTAACAAAAAGATCAACGTACTGCCAACTGGTCCTGACAAAAGACTTCATATAAGAACATACTGTATAAGATGGCCATTGGCACAAATATGTCATGGTGAAAGGAGAGATCTGATAGGATAGCTAACTACAGTGTTCGTGTGTGTTTTCAGATGCAGCCAGCTACATTCCCCACAGAGGTAAGGCAACATCATGACTATCGATCTGTGAATGTGCTCCCACATGGTGTAGGACTCTCCTGTCATCTTAATGAGACCACTATTCTTTCTTTTCAGTGTGGGGTTTGATCTGCAGTGCAGCCGGTACGTTCTTAACTCATTCCATTCCTGTTTGTGGTTAGTTCCACTGGTTTATGCCGCCGCATCAATGGTTTGACATGACGATCCGTTGTTTTCCACCTTTTCCTTGGTTCCACAGAGGAGGTGACCCTTGACGTGGACACGGCACACGCCGGCCTGCTCGTATCGGACGACGGCAAGCGAATGCGCTGCGGCCTGGAGCGCCGCGCGGCGCCCCACAGCCCCCGGCGCTTTGACGGCTGGTGGTGCGCCCTGGGCAGCGAGGGCTTCACCTCCGGGCGCCACTACTGGGAGGTGGAGGTGGGCGAGCGGGACTGGCGGGTGGGCGTGGCCAAACGCTCCGCCGTGAGGAAGGGCTACCGCTCGCTCAACACCCAGAGCGGCTACCTCACCCTGCGGCTGGAGAGGGGCACGGAGCTCAAGGCCCTGACCGTGCCCCCGACCCCGCTCTCCCTAAACCTGGTGCCCAGGAAGGTGGGCGTCTACCTGGACTTTGAGAACGGACAGCTGTCCTTCTACAACGTGGAGAAGCGCTCGCACATCTACACCTACAACGAGACGTTTACGGAGGAAGTCTACCCACTGTTCGGGACGGTGGAGGTGGTCAGGGATCTGGTGGTGAGGCCAGCGGACACCAGAGATCCCTGCCTCTGCCCTGGGCCCTGCCTATGGAACTGAGCTGGGTCCGACGCTTGTCCTCCGATGCCGCTCCTCATGAGCTCGGGGGACACAGGGAGTTCTGTTTGAACATGCATTTTTCACAGCCGATTCGATGGCACCAGCTGGGCAAGCTTATGGGGAACATTTGAATATGCATTTGAGTCCTGTGTCAGCACTGCAATGACAGGATTAAGAACAGTCTGTGCTCAATATTACAATACTTTTTCTTTGCCTTCATAACCTTTCTGATTTGTATTTGTAAATTATTATCCAAATACCAAGTGAATGTTTGTTTACAGAATTTAGGGAGTGGAACATCTCAAATGATTTCAAAATACATGGCCTGTGCTGTTGATACACTATGAGTGAAGGCTTACATTGACAGGTTGACACAAGTGAACCTGTCTCTGGAATAGCAGCAAGCATGCATTCAGCTCTGCTCTGCCTACTCTTCCCCCCCCTGCCCCATGTCAACGCTTGCTACAGGCAAAGCAGTCCCATTGAATTTACAAAGATATTTGAAAATACAATTGTATCGATATTGGTTATGTGTGTATTATTGCATTAAGGACAGTAACCATGCTTTTTTGATCCTTAATAAAGAACTTAAAAGAAATGGAGTCCTTTTCCCAATAGATACAGCTGGGACAATATGATAATGGGTTTATACTCTTTAATTTAAGTGCAATACATTTGAAGTGCCAGGTATAAAAATAAAATAAAACGACAGATGTGTTGGTTTGAACTTCAGTCCCATGCCTTTATATAGACACAAGACATGGATGACTGGTAGCATAAAAGTAGATGAACTGAACACAGATGACACTCAGAACAAAAGGAATGATTTGTTTACTTGAATTCGGAGCTTCCACAAATAGTGTACACAGCTGAACCTCAGCAAATAAATTTTTCACCCCAAACCATACAAACATTTTTTGGTCCCTTTCCCTCACACCAAGTCTTAGAAGTCTGCATTTGCAACCATATCGCAGCAAGAGGCATATAATCGTTCTGCATGAAATTATAGGACCTTAACATGACAATACACTGTACATCAAGTAAGACATTCTGAGAACCATAAGGTAGAAATATAATGGCAGAGCCCACTTTAAGTGCATAACACAACAAGTCTATCAGTAGAAAAACAGATACAAACATGAACATTCTTTGCAAACATTTCCAATGCAGTATTTGGTTTACCAAATCTAATCTCAGTCCTCTCATGTTTAATATGTTGAAGCCTTAATTCAGAAATGTTTCAATGGTTCAAACAATGCACTCAATTAACAAAACAATTCCCAAGAAAGAAAGAAGCAAACTGTTAATATAATGTAGCTGCAGTGTGTGGGTGCTTGTGAAACGCAATAGCTGGCTGTGCCAAGTCATACCTCCAATCCCTTGGATCATCAACTCAGCAGTTGTAGGCTCTCATCTCCCCGCTCTCTTTCTCTGTCTGATCTGCTACCACGTATCTAACGAAGCGTCATCCAGTGGCACATTTAACCAAGTTGGTTCTTTTACACCACATTTGATGGACAGGAAATATCAAAAACAGTTTGGGAATTAGTGAGCCTACAATGTGCATTATTATTGGATTATTACCAGTCGGGACCGATTCAAACACAAGCCATGTAATACTATCTAGCAACCAACAGAGGGAGTGTAAATCATTCAAAAAGAAAAAAAGGCTGGTCAAATGAGGAGTATGTAACAACAGAGAGAAAGTGAAAAGCAAAATTATCAACTGAACATGGGACAGTGGCCACTGTTTGTAGCCAACTTAACAAAGCTCCGATCACTTGCAGCATTGCTCCACTTACAAGCCGAGTGTGTCTGCTCAAAGGGCTCCCGCCCAATCATACACGCATTTACAAATGTACATGCTTTGACTGTAGCACTTGCAACCGCGACTCATCCAAAACGATTCCTCCCTTACTCGGAGCCACCTGTCACCGCTCGGTGAGACAACCCCTGACCTCAGGCTTCGTAGAAGCGCTCCACCTTCTTGGTGACGCTGGTGGCGCCCCCCACCACGCTCCTCTGGACCACCTCCTTGGTGACGTGGCGCGTGACCATGCCGCTGGTCTCCACGTGCTGGCTGGTCATCATCATCCCGTCCCCTGCGGATCGAGAGGGAGGACTCAGCGGGTGTCCGTGCCAAGGGAACCCTTTCCTGTGTGCGTGTGTGTTGTGGGGACACCGACCTGAGAAGAAGGGGTCGCCGCCGATCGTGGTGTGTGAGACGTTGGTGCGCGTGCTGACCTCCGTGGGCAGCTGGAACACATCCCTCTTGGTCATGGAATAGCTGCCAAATTGAGAGGCGCCACCTGTGGAGGCCATACCTCCTAGAGAGAGAGAGAGAGAGAGAGAGAGAGAGAGAGAGAGAGAGAGAGAGAGAGAGAGTATAAACATTGCATTG
>JAVQJS010078760.1:0-19905 GCA_036024795.1 Galaxias rostratus
AAAATGTTGACACCACAGAGACTTTCTGACAGGCATACTGTGTGTGTGTGTGTGTGTGTGTGTGTGTGTGTGTGTGTGTGTGTCTGTGCACCTGAGGAAGGGAGGTCTGGTCATCCAGAATACGGAGGATGCCATGGGGCCTGGCAGAGATGAGGTCCAGACAAGAGTGAAAGTTCTGGACGGGCATGGGGTACCACTGGATCTTCTCTAAGCTGTACTCCTCCTGGAGGGTACACACAGACACACACATGTGTTATCATTAGCGAAAGAAGCTACTCAATTTGATGTCTGAACTTTGACCTCATGCCACTGACTTGTTCCTGGGACAGCACGGCCTTGTTGACAAAGTTCTGAAGCTGTTCATTGGCAAAGTTGATACACAGCTGCTCAAAGCTGTTAACTCCCAGGTCCTAAACATACAGACACACACACACACACACACACACACACACACACACACACGCACGGTTTAAGCACACACATTCACAAAGGAGAGGATTCGTTTAATACAATTCAGCTCCTTCTCTGCAAGTTCATACCTCAAACCCATAGATGTCCACTATACCCACTGTGCTGTCCATCTCAGCAGGGCTCAGCCAATCATTGATCTGCTCCAGCAGCCAATCAAACAGCACAGAATATAGGGCCTTGGCAATAGCATCTCTATAAGAGAGAGGAAGAGAGAGGAAGTTGGGTTTGTTTTGGTGCTGCGGTGTGACTGGGAATGGTCTGTGGTTCTCTAATCTGCTCGTTCCATACCTGGATTCTATGGCACTTTCCACAGACAGGGGGCAGTAGATCCTGTCATACGTGGTCTCCTGTCAAACGACACATCAGGCACCTCACAGATCACCACCAGACACCATGCATTTAAACAGAGTTTGGAGAAGAGAGAGAGGGAGAGGCAGAGGGAAATAGAGCGAGAGAAAAGAGTGTGTAAGACAAAGGTAGAGTGACCAAGAGAGAGAAAAAAACAGGATAAGCGATCAGGTAGAGAGAGAGAGAGAGAGAGGGAAAGAGAGAGAGAGAGAGACTCAGGGTAAGGCATGCGTTTCAAGCGGGGTTTGGAGTCGGGGACTCACAGTGACTCGGTGAGTGATGACGGTCTGCAGAGCCTCAGAGGAGACCTGCAGCAGGGAGCCCACCCTCCTGGTCTCTGCCTCGCTGAAGATACGGGCCACCTCAAACGACTCGCTCTGGACGCACGGCAACGACAACAACACGGGAGGTTTGACAGAGATCAGCAGTGGCCCTTCATCCTCAGACACCGTACAAAACACAGCTCACTCTGTACACAGCTCACACTGCACAAAGCTCACACTGCACTCAACTCACACTGTACACAGCTCACACTGCACACAAGTCACTGTGTACACAGCTCACTCTGCACACAGCTCACACTGCACACAGCTCACACTGCAGACAGCTCACACTGCACACAGCTCACACTGCACAGAGCTCACACCTCATAAATGCTCACACTGCTCATAATGCACACTGCTCACACTGCACACACACACACACTCACACACATATACACTCTCTCACTCTCCCTCTCTATGTTTCTCTTTCTCTCCCCCCTGCACGCAGGCACACACATACAGACAGAAGCCCACCTCATAGGAGCTGAAGCAGATGTTGCCCAACTGCAGGATGGAGGAGAGGACGGCCCAGACGGTGCCAATCTGGTCGGCATGGAGACCAATTGTCTCTAAACACTGCACCAGCAGCAAGAAGTCCTGCTTGTCCTGTTTCCCCTTAATGTCACACACTCCCCCCTGTAAGCAGAGAGAGCCGGTCAGTACTGTCCTCTATGAGAATACGCTCAGTGAGAGGGACATCTACTACAGCGGGTTTGGAGCACAGTAGGGGCGGGTACCATCATAAAATGATAATATGATATTTTGAATTGGATGGTTTAAGGAAGAGGAAGGAAACGACGGCGAGGGAAGAGGACGGCGGCATTCCTTTAGGAGGAGCAGAGCTTTGGCAATGGGATTTCATTTTGCCGGGTTGGACTAGCCGTATCAGCCTTTCTTCAGGCTAGAGGGTGATTTCTACGGAAAAGGTGTGTTAAGGTGTTAATGTGTGTGTGTGTGTGTGTGTGTGTGTGTGTGTGTGTGTGTGTGTGTGCGCGTGCGTGCGTGCGTGCATGACCTGGTTGAGGTAGTAGTAGGTCTCGGCTCCCTGCAGATAGACCTCCTGCTTGTCCCAGTCGTTCATGCCGGCCAGCAGCTCGTAGAAGACGTGGAAGTTCCTCTCCTCGGGGGCCTGCGGCACACACCAGGAGAGAGACCACGCTGAGAGACCACGCTGTGACTGCCACTCACTTCACCACAGACCGTCTTAGCAGCGTGTCCTCTGAGTCGTTTCCTGACATGGTGAGGACTCACCCGGGACGTCCACCACATCGGTCACCTCACCTGGAAGACGACTCGGGACTTCTCCAGGAGGTACTTGGACAGGGACGTCCCTACGACGACCCCACTGTCCAGCCGAGAGAGGAGAAGAGGACAGAGACAGGTGTCAGGAGGAGGTGTGACCTGACTGAGGAGGAGTGTCAACACAGCACACTGGACAAGGAATGGAGGGAGGGAACAGGAGCAATGCAGGAGGGCCCGGGACTCACTGGAGAATGTGCATGTGGAGGTACTTGCCGAAGCGGCTGGAGTTGCTGTTGAGGATGGTCTTGGCGTTCCCGAAGCTCTCCAGGATGGGCAGCACCTCCATGGGCTGGGAGGAGAGGGAGAAAAGAGATAACAAGGTAATAAGGAGGAGGAGAGAGGGGAGTTGGGGGTGTAAAAGAGTGATACATAACCGTCTCTAAAGTTACATGTGTTCTGAATGAGATAACGACAGGACAAGCCGCACTGAGCGTCTGGCGTCTCCGCACCATAGGTCGAGTGTACCTGGCGGAGTTTTTCGTGGCGCCCCTGGTACACGGAGCTCAGGTAGTGGACCATCAGCTTGGTGGCCTCTGTCTTCCCCGACCCGCTCTGACCACTGGAGGGGGGAGTGGGGGAGGGGAGAGACAAACCCAACGCCCGCGGGGAGAGTCACTCACACAGACAGACAGACGGTCGTTCGTAGGGGGACGGAGAAGGAGAAGGAGGAGCGTGTCCCTGTCCCGTACCTGATGACGATGCACTGCTCCTGCGGGGAGCTCTGGGACTGGCTGAAGGCAGCGTCCGCTATGGCATACACGTGGCTGCAACAGGGACGGAAACCAGCAGAAGGAGGAACAAAAGGTTGGAAACGTTTGTTCTAAAGACGAATCCATCCTAGCTGAGCTCCTTAAAGGGAGTGTGGGATTGTGAAGCGGTCCTTGTGGCGTTGTGGTGTGCGGTGGTGGTGTGGACTCACGGCGGATTGCGCTGCTGCTCTTTGCCCTGGTAGTGCCGTCGCAGCTCCTCTGTATAGATGCTCAGGGGCTTGAAGGGGTTCACCGACAGCAGCATGTTTCCTATGTACGTCTGGGGAGCAGAGGAGAACAGAAGTCGATGAGGGGGGATATTCAAAATGGCTGACCTATTTTGGAAACTCAATCAGGAATAGAAGAACAATTAAAAGCAACCTTGGTGTGTGCATGTGTGTGTGTGCACAAGACATCGTGCAACATACGTAGATGCAGTCACGTTGAAACCTCTTCTTCAGATTTAGCAGCACGGCACTCTCACACACCTCCCTGGCGCAAGAGCAAGCATTACACAAAGTCAGTTGTGTGTGTGTGTGTGTGTGTGTGTGTGTGTGTGTGTGTGTGTGTGTGTGTGTGTGTGTGTGTGTGTGTCTCCGTGTGGGAATCAGGTGCGTCTCCCTGCACCTCACTCACTCCAGCTGGGCTAGGTCCTCCACCTCGTCCACCTCCACAGCTGCGTTGCTCCCTGGCATGACCACCTGAGAGCCACAAACAAGGGGGTCAGCCACAAACGCCAGCCCCCACCAAATATCAGAACATTCCACATGGACCAAACCTACAGCACTCACGCCATGCCCCTGTGAGCTGTGGAAAGCCCAGACCTGGACCGCGTCTCAGCCTTTCCACGCTGGGTCCCTCCGCTTTCTTTAATTTCCCGCTTGTTCCTGTCCCACTCATAACCATTCCAGGTAGTAGGTAACCAATACGCCACCCCCTCCCTCACTCTGTGTGATAGCTGATATAGTGTCGGCGTCCTAAACCAGCAGCGGGCCGCCCTGTGTTGTTGTTCTACTGCTCTATTGTCCTGGCACAGACCGGGAAATAAATAAACCAGGAGCCAGCCTTTCACGGCCTGTCGTTTTCCACAAACAATGACTTCATACGTCCCAAGGTAATCCATTAGCATTGGACAGTCATACTGATTGGCTTGGCTTACAGCTCATTAGCCCAAACATACATGACACAAACGAGGTCAGGATTATTAGTTACTCCACAGTAAAGTAGGCTCACACAAGACAAATCAGCACCCACATGATTCTGGTGGTGTTTGCATACATAACATTTCATAAATGAGAAGCTAGTGGATTGTGTTCCCCTTTGTGGTAGGACTAACGCAAGGGCTACCTTGGTGCTTTGGAGGCGACTCTCCAGCATGTCCTGGGTGGGGTCCTCGGACTCCCAGGGGCCCCTGCCGTTGTGGGCTGGCACGCTCCTGCCTTGGGCCTCATCGTCGTACACCGTCCACTTGGTGAGCTTCTCCACGGTCTGGTGGGGCAGCAGGCTCTCCCCGCGCAGCCAGTCCTGGGCCACGGGGGAACGGGAAAATAAAGCATAATGAATGTAAATGAACGGTCTTAGATAGGGCATGGACATGGCACACAGCGTGTTAGAGAAATAGGATATTCAAAATGCATATCAATAAAGTAAGTCTGTCAAAATTGGAGCTGTAATGAATTGGTTGATTGATCATTACGTCCCGTAAATCCTATCGTTTACTACTACCTCCAATACTGTCAACATAAAAAGACATACCTGAGGGTCACCACTCATCCGCGTTGTCCCAGCCCAGTGCACCTCTGGCGGGCACACTGTGTACAGACCTCCCTCCCCCATCAGCTCAGCCACCTCCCTGTCCGCCTCCTCCTCGTAGCTCGTCCCCACCCCGGATGCCACTCCAGCTGGCTCCTCACTGGGCGGAGCCTCCGCGACAGCTCTGGGTAGCCCGGCCTCAGGCTCCCCGCCCGCGCCTGGTCCTACGGGCAGCCCGGGGCCAGCGGAGCTCCCTCCCCCAGGGAGTGGCTTGGCCAGGGACAACTTGGTCAGTTTGATCTGGGAGGGGCCTAGTTTCCCCCTGACTCCCTGCACGGCGCTGACCCCCTCAGACCTTTCCGCGGCTGCCATCCTGTTCTGGCCCTCGGTGGAGGCATTCCCCGCTCCGCCGCTGCTGGACCCGGCATCCCTCTCCGCCTCCCCAACTCCGGGCTGTCCATGACCGGGCTTCTTAACAGCCTTGAGGAGGCTGAGATCAGGCTTGACGGGGAGGACCAGCTTGGCTCCAGGTTTTGGGGGTTTCGTGGTGGCGATTTGGGGTCCCGGGGTTGAGGTGACGCTGGGTCCTGGGGTGGAGTCTGCTGCCAGGGCCGCCGGGGCTCCTTTGGCCTTGCCAAGCTTGTTCATCCGGGGCAGCACTACCGCGTATTTGGCTTCGGCTTCCTTATCTACGGCGGAGGTGCCCTCCTCAGCCCCTTCTTTAACCTGTGGATCCTCCGTCTCCCGGACTCTATTCTCGTCGGAGGAGACGGAAGTCCTGCTCTTCTGACTGGCCTGGCTGGTCTTGCTGGCCATCCTCATGGCCATGCGGTGCTTGAAGATGTTGCCCTTGGACTGGGCAGCTGCCGCGTTCTGCCTCTTCAGGGTCCGGAGCGACAACCAGCGGGAGACACCGATGGCTCTGGACCAGACGGTGATCTTCTTCCTCCAGTGGAAGCCATGGGGCAGCTTCCTCTGGATCCAGCCGGAGACACGGCGCAGGGTGTTGAAACCTTTCCGCCGTGCCAGCAGGTTGTCCTTCGGTTTGGAGGATCCCTCGGCTTCATCCGGCTCCTCCTCCTCGGGCTCCTCCCCAGGCTTTCTCTTACCGCCTTTGAGCCGGCCCAAGACTGGGTTGATGGTATGACCGCTGCCCTGGTCGCTGTCTCTGAGATCCTCTTCCACATGTGCAGAACCCTGACCGCCTTTTCTTTTGGCTTTGATCAGCAACATCCGGGCCTGGCCTTTGGTGGCCTTGGGTGACGACGGTGCTGCTTCCTCCTCTTCCTCGCTCTCGTCCTCTTCCGACGCATCTTTCTTTCCTCTGATGTTCTTTGTTTTACCGGCTAGCTGCACCTTGGACCCAGCCTTCGGAGCATCCCTGTCGTCAGCGGAGAAATCTTTCTTAAGCTCCTTCGTTGTCTCCGTCGGTGGCTCTCGCTTCCTCGCCGCCTTCTGGTTCTTCTTTTCCTCCTTGGCTTTCTGCTTGGTTGCCTTGGCTACCTTGGCAGCCTGCTGTTTTTCTGCCTTGGCCCTCTTTTGTTCCTCCTTCGCATCCTGCTTTTTCTCGGCCTTGGCCCTCTTCTGCTCCTCCATCTCGGCTTGCTTCTCGGCCTTTGTCTTTTTGACCATCTTGTGTTTCACCTTGGCACCGGGCCTCTTGGAGGGATTGGACCTCTTTCTGGGGGCCCTGGTCGGTTTGTCTGCTGGCGGTACGGGTTCTGCTGGCCGGCTGCTCAACTGCTCTTCCTCGCTGCCATCGCTGGTGGCTCCTTCTGACTGCTCAGCTTTCTTTTTCCACTCTTCTCCTTGGTTTACATTTTCATCTTCCTCTTCACTGGTGGTGACAGTATGTCTCTGCGGTTTGCGTCTTTTAAGAACTTTCCCAGAGTCTTCCTCGTCGGACTCGTCCTCCTCTGCCTCCTGCCCGTCGGTGTCTCTCTCCGTGTCCGACACTCGGGCCTCCTCCTCCTCACTGCTCTCCTCGCTCCCCTGCGTCTCGACTGGCACCTCGCTACGCTCCACCTCTTCCTCCGTGTCACGCTCATCCTCATGATCCCTCTCTTCGCTCTCCTCCGATGAGCTCACACCTCCGCTCTCAGATTCCTCCTCTGTCTCTGTCACCTGGCCCCCTCTCTTTTTCCCGGCCTTGGCTGGCGGTGTGCGCTTCCTCCCCACCTTTGTTTCAGGTGTTCCGGGGGAAGAATTGGAGCTGGAGTTTTTTCTTATGCCATCTTTTGCTTTAACTATGCTCCTGCTTTCTTTTGGAGGTTTGGATGTGTTCTTCATATTCTTTGCACTAGTTTTCCTCCCTGTCTCTTGCCGAGACTCCTTACTGGTCTCAATGTCTTTCTTTTTAACATCCCTGTCCTTTGTATCTTTTCCCTTGCTAATGACTTCAGGAGAGATTTTATCCCCATTTCCTTTTGAAGGGGATTGAGAAGTTTTGGAACCCTTCCTGACTTTTGTCTCACGACTGTCTTTTTTTCCTATGTCTGCCTTTTGTTTCACACCAGTCACTCTACCTGTGGGTTTTACCGGTGGCATACTTTAACACTTTTTAAAAGGTCAGGGGAATCCACTATTGTTCTATTGAGACCAAAAAATTAAATAATCACAACTTTAATTTGAGACATTCATAAACAACTTTAATCCTTAAATGAAATGGACAGATTGAATGTCACAGGTTAAGTGACTTGTCTGTCAAGGCCGGTGTAACCAGGTCCTAGGTTCAGTCAGCAAATAGACTGGGTTTCAAATACTTTGACCCTGATCCTTATCCTAGGGCTAAGGGCACCTGGGTCATATGTAGGTAGAGGAGCTGCCATGGACCAAATATATACGCACTCACTTTCTCATTGTTTGAATGTATGCCCTTTGCGGATCTACAACATTAGCGACAAGAATTTACAAATCCAGACAAAGTACAAACAAACAGAACTCGCTAGGCACAAAGAAAAACAACCGCCAAATTGCCCATCAATGTTTGATGACGTTGAACGCCGAGGGACCACTAATGACCACAAAACGATGGGATCTCTGCGTCGGAGGCTGAATGGCAGCGCTATCTTTAGGTCCATCTAAACGCAGCTCTGCAGCCAGTCAGCCAGTGCCCCTGGGGGGTGGAGCGGGGAGAGGTTGTCCCGCCGTGGGATATAGCTTACCTGGCTTCTCAGGTGAAACACGGGCATGCTGGGGGTCTGCAGAGAGGCTCCTGCTTGTTCTCGGGAGCGGGTGTCACTGTCACACACACAACAACCGTTTAGGAACTGGAGGGAGACATGCCCACACACCCCTGGCCCACCCTCCCATGCAGGTGCACTGACACACCCGCAGGTATGCGTGCCCCCCGCCTGACAAAGGCATGTGCATGCAACGACGAGCACACGCATTCACATAAAACTCCACATTCACACACACGGCACCTTTGAATTATTGAACGCAGTTTGGCAGGTCGCACAGATGGGGCAAACGGTGTGGGCAGCTGGTGAATGGTGAGCGGAAAGGTGAGAGGCGGTGTGAGGAGGGTTCAACAATAGGTGGCGATGGAGGGGAGGGAGAGGGAGAAACACCGGTGCCTTGCACTCATGGGGACAGCGATGTCACCAGTGTGTGTTGGAATGCTATGCCGGATGGTGAACTGGTTGCTCTACACATTGGGAAGAACAGCTAAAATGACAACAGATTGCCTATCAGCCACCGAGACCTTTATAAATCCCTGAGGATTGCGTCTGTCCTTCCCAGTGGTTGTCCAACACAGTCCTCGGTGTGCACAAGTCTAGAAAGGGATCTGTAGCGGAATCATGTTTCAGCAGAGCAACTTTGCTCAAGGCAATTAGTGGACAAAGCACCTCTCCATTATGGATGATCAAAACTCCTGGCTGTCCCACGTATGACATACTTCCTTTATCCACTGCAGCAGCTAGCATAACATTCAGCAACCTTCTGATATCATCATCATCATCTTTTCAGTTGATATTATAAGATGTCACTGTTGGGGTGGGCAGGGTTTCACAAGTTTCAACTTCAAGAAAGTGCAAAAATGTATACCCCCCCATAAAAAACGTGTGTGTGGATTGACATGTTTCAAACCATATATACAGTGTTTTATGATTATTAGATGTTTTTTGCTATAAGTAGATGCTAAAATGTCAACAACATACACAAATTTTTGACGCAGGGGGACCAGTAACGTCAAATAAAGACCACAGACACATGGATTCTTCGTGAAAAAAACATGTAATTATCCAGCAAGAAACTGTAGTGTGAAGTTACAAATCAAAACAATTAGGGTTCTTAGACTTAATCATTCACTACAAAAATATATTCTAGCCCACAAATGCTAAAATACCCAGCATTTTTGAGAAACAGTACCAAAATATTTCCTTGTACGATTTGACTTTATAGCAGCCAAGCCCCGCTAAAATAGACCCACTGTTAAACAGATTCATATACATATATATTAAACATTTGACTACAATATTTAAAAATTACATTCCTAAATTACATTATTCATTAAAGAGTAAAAAATAAAAAAATCATAAAAATAATAAAAACCAAACCCCACAAAACAAAACCACTGCCCCTAGAAAGCACGGCATGGTTTTGCTACACAGTAGTGGAGAAGTACCTTTGACAAGGATTTACATGGGGTGTCACATGAGAATGGGCAGATGTTTGAAAAGAGAACATGTAATGCTTGGTGAGAGAATGGCGTGGCGGTGCGGACCAGAACAAAAACGTGTGACCGTAAAAAACAAACAAGACTCTTAAGGTTTAGGTGGGAGGCGTCAAGCGTTGCTCCAAAAAGAACAGTTCTTTGACCAGTTGGCTGGCTCCAGGAACAGCATCCTGGAAGCCGTGGCTGATAGTCACATAGGCAACAAAACAAGGGTCACTTTGAGACATTCCTCCTTTGGAAGAGTTTCCCTCCACGTAGATTGGGTTCCATAACAACAGATCAAAATCACAGAATATTAAAAGTACAAAACCATAATAATCATCGTTCTAGAAGTAAAAACAAAAGGACGACCGCCCCCTCCCCCATTCCCTGTGTGTCGGTCTGTCCTGGACAGAACCAGGCCAGGAAGGTGGCGCAGTAAAGGCAGGGTGGTGACTGGTGAAGGCCAGCAGTGTAAAGGCCTGTGGTGAACAAGGCTTTGAGAGTGAGGGGCACAAGGCAAAGCCCAAATGTTAGGCTACTAACAGCACTCGGGGGGGGTTCTGGGGGAGGATTTTCTTTTTGGCGTGAATCTCGGCGTGACCCCAAATGAAAAGTTCAATGAATAAAGCACGTGACCATGCTATTGCTGCTATGCTAGGTGGTGGTACTAGGTGCAGTGAGGGCGGAGGCAGGCGGGGGTGTGTTGGGGATACAGTGCTTGGTCCAGGAGGCACAGGCGGTGGTCTCGCCCTCTATGTGGGTGGGGTGGGGGGGGGCTTCAGAACAGCTTGCTCACAGGGTGCACCGTGCGATTGACCAAAGCTCTTTGGTAGTGCACTTAGGAGACAGTCTCTCTCCGGGCGTCAGTAGTAGTAGTGGTAGTGTTGGAATAGTGGGCGAGGCAGGAGGAGAGCACAGGCTGGACTCCAGGACACGTTGGCTCAATCTGAGAGGGGCACACAGGAAACACCGTAAGGGGCTGGAGTGGAGGCCGGCTGGGCTTCACAGGCACACAGGGTCCTCACCTCCGTTCCTCATCAGCTCCCCTCCAGCTCGGCTGTTCACGTTGTTCTCCAGGAGCGTCCTGTGGGAAACACGGAGCGTTCAGTACCAAACGTGGCAGCTGCAGACGCATGGGTTAAGACTTAAAGACAGGGGAGACACTCACGTCTGGTCTCCTTCGAGAGACTTCTGGATCTCCTGAAGCACCGCTGTAAGGAAACCACCGTTAGACAGAAACCCAACCTGAACAAAGCTCAACACACATCTCAGGCAGTGGCTCAGCTGTAACCAACTAATACAGACTCCATGCAACTTGACGTGGATCAGCGGGGTTAAACTGGGACTTTGGAGGGTGTTTTGGCACAAATGGCGTAGTAACACACAAACAAACAAGGCTTTTAGTGTGTGTGTGTTGTTATGGTAACAGGAGCCAGAGCTGACATGAGGGGAGGGAGAGCCATACGAGCAGGGTGGACCTCTGGCGACTGACTGGACACACACCGGGTCAACAAGCCTAATATCCTAAGAATCCAGCTATCGTTCTGTCTAGCTCCTCCTTCTGAAGTACTCACACTCGTCATTCAGCAAAGCATGCTCCATAACACGTCTAGCAGTGTTCTCTGTGAACACACAGGCAGCGGGCAGTCAGACAGGCACAGAGTGTGTGTGTGTGTGTGTGTGTGTGTGTGTTGTTGACACAGAACAAAAGCATTAACGTCAGCAAACAGGGCACTTTGGTTGACGGCGTTCAGACAGGGACACATGCAGCGCGGGCCGAACGAGCCGACGTCTTACCCGGATCGCCGTGGTTGGTCCCGGCGGTTCTGAAAGGACAGAGCACACGCAGAGGTCACGCTACGGTACCGCTGTGGGGGCGGGACAGCCCCATGGGCTCCTGTGAGGGGGCGCGCTGGTACCTGTGGCGGGGGGAGGCCCCGTCGGGCTGCGTGCGGGGCTTGGAGGAGGGCGACCGGGGCGTGGGCTCCACCAGAGAGCGGGGCAGCACCACGCAGCGCGCCGACAGGGAGAAGCGCTCAAACTCCGACGGAGAGATCAGGTAGAAGCCTAAAGGACAGGGAAGAGGAGAGAGAGAGAGACACATGTTGGCTCGACGTACCATAATCACTAGATCAAATGGAGACAAAACCGCATAGAAACAGCGAAACAAAACCAAACACACAACAATATTGTTTCTATACAGAGAATTTAAGGGCTTTAAAAAAAAAAAAAACAACAACAAACAAAGGTCAGGTGCAAAAAGACAGAACGAGGCCACAACAACAACAACAACCAGGCGTGTGGTGAGCAGTGAGCGCGGCGCCCCTCACCCTGGCCGTGCTTGGTGAACACGCACGAGGCGATGCCGCTGACGTCCTCGCGGCGGATGCACGGGTGCTGCACCTGCATCTTGAGGCCGGGCAGCGACACCACGTGCAGGTCCCCCTGGTTGGTGAGCACCGTCAGGCCGCTCTCGCCGTAGTCCTCCGAGCGGCTGCTGCCGAACCAGGCCACGCCCGCCCGCCGCACCCGCGAGCCGTCCAGCGCCGTCAGCTTCAGCTTCATCTTGGCGCTCACCTTGGGCAGCGTGAACACCTGGCCGCCGGCGAAGGGAACACAGACGCCGTGAGTGGGGCCCCTTCCATTACACGGCACTGGCTCTTCACCAAGGAGCCGTGGTGAAATCCTTTGGTGAGAGCTATTTGGGGCTACTTGCTAGAGTCTTAATCTAGAGTTGTACATCATTACTGGCCCTTGTATCAGTGTTAACAAATTCTATTTCCCGTGTGTGAGATTTGGGATTTCATGTATGGGGCTGTACCTTGAACTGCTCCTCCGAGATGACCAGCAGGTGGTGGGAGCCCTGCATGTCGGGCGAGCGGGCCAGGTCGTGGGCCACCTCCAGGGGCTCGGGGAGAGGGGCGCCGTGGCCGTCCAGCACCACGATGCCCACCACTGGGGCACGGTGCATCAGCTGGATCTCCTTGGCTGGGGAGGGTGAGGTGGGGGGCAGGGGGTGATAAACAAGAGGGCATTAGTACACAACTTTGTTAATCCTCAGCCTCAACTCAGGAGCAGTCATGCAAACCACTCTGGGTGTATGGCGTTCCACCTGCAGAGGTCTGCTTTCATCCACATTACTAAGATGGAAATATGCATATCAGTGTGTGTGTGTGTGTGTGTGTGTGTGTGTGTGTGTGTGTGTGTGAGAGTGTCTCACCGGGGAGTGCCGTGATTGGGTCCTCCGCTCGGCGCTCCACGGTCGGGAGGCGGAGCATGTAGGCGAACACAGAGCCACCATTGGTCCCTGCCCACAGAGAGGGCGTGTGGTGAGAGCCTATGGGCAGACGTCACACAATGAAGCCACGTACAACGATCCCTTCCCATTTTATCATATTGAAAAACAGCCGGTAAGTAACCATGGCCACGGGAACTCACTGTCTGAGAGGAAGGAGTCTGCAAAGTAGAGGGTGCGCACCAGGCCCGTGAAGGAGTCGTCCGAGGAGCGAGCCTCGATCTTCCTCTGGACCGGCGCCAGCTCCATCTCGGCTATCTCCGCCTCAAGACGGGCGTTGGCCTCCTGGAGCTGCAGAGGAGAGAAGACGCCCTTTAACATCTAAAGGCTTATCGTTTAACGTCAGCATGAGAGGCTTCTTCTTCCGTGGTGTGTGTGTGTGTGTGTATATGTTTGTGCGTGCGGTGACCTTGGAGGCGTTGTTGACGTGGTGCTTGCGGAGGGACACGCGGCTGCGGCGGATGCGTCTGAAGGACTGGCGCAGGGACTTCTTGATGCTCTTCACCCGGGACAGAGGCCCCTCCATGGCCAGCTGGTCACTTGGGTTCAGGGTGCACCTGCACAGTGGGACGGGGACAGTCAGCACGGCTCCACCAGTCTCTCTGGACCACTGAGTGACTCACTAATCTCACTCGGGCCTGAGCAGACACTACACTACAGGGCTACACGTAGCTTGAAGTGACCGAACCTCAAAGTGGCTTCTAGGAGCAGGAGTAGTGTGTGTGTGTGTGTGTGTGTGTGATAGCTGAGGATTCCCCGGGGTCCCTTACCGGACGAGGACGTTGCTCTTCTGCTGGTAGTCGTAGAGGCCAAAGCCGTGGCTGGTGCCGAAGGCCACCATCTTCCACTCTGAGTGCAGGGTGAGGGCGGTCACCACGGCCGGGGGCTGGCACTGCACCAGGGCAAAGGGCTGGAAGCCTGGAGGGAACGTCACCGGCTCCTCCCGCACCTCCAGACGAGTGTGACCCTGCAGGGAGAGAGGAGCAGAGGACTGGTGTTCACACAGGAGGAGGAATATGAAGTCTAGATGGTTAAAGTTATTTCTTATCATCATCATCATAATTATTATCATTATTATTATTATTATTATTATTATTATTATTCTTCCAGCACCAAACAGTTCTTTATCACACAGGGCATGGTGTGTGTGTGTGTGTGTGTGTGTGTGTGTGTGTGTGTGTGTGTGGGCTACCTTCCAGCGGAAGCCCTCCTGTCCCTGCAGCAGGTCTGCTACTTTGGCCTCCACCGTCTGCTCTGCTGCCTCGTCGTTCAGCTCCAGAACCAAGATCTGTGCACATCCAAAGACAAACCGGACTCAGTCCATTAAACAGATACCACGAGAATAGAAACCAGAAACCATGTGCACGTTGCCACTGACGTTTGACCCATCCCCAGACAGCCCAGGTCATCCCACCGATCGATATGACTCGTGGGTGATTCTGCCATCACTTAGGTAACCTTCCCACATACAGCCACCAGAGGGCCTGCTGTTGGTTGATATGGGGCCAACAGAGATGCCAAGATCCCCTCCCTCCCCTTGACGTAGAGCGTCTCTGATAGGAGCGTCACCTGTCCGGCCGTGCCGGCCACCGTCAAGTAGCCGCTGTATTTACACAGGTGGATCTTCTGGATGCCCAGCCTGGGGTCGTCGCTGTAGGGGTCAAAACAGCCCACCTGGAGAGAGGAGGAGAGGGTCAGTCTGGGACCACAACCTTCTACTACCAGGCCCGGGGGATTAGGAAGATATTCTATCATATCGATACACACTCCTACTGGTCTTCTAGTGGCCATTTGAATGTTATCCTTCTAGTTCCGTGCTTATGAGAACACACCTTCCTGAAGGGCGGCCACTCTCCCTCGGTGCCCTGGTTGGAGTTGTCGTTGGGGTCTGCGTCGGTGAGGAACACGGCCGCCGTGCTCAGCTTGTACATGGGGTAGAGGCACACGCCCGAGGCGTCCCAGAAACGCACCGTGCCGTCCTCGTGCCTGAACACACACACACACCATACATCAATACCATGTTCCATTACACTTCCCATAGTAAACCCCTGAGCCGTGTGTGTGTGTGTGTGTGTGTGTGTCCTCACCCCGTCAGCATCAGGTCTCTCTGAGGAGGGTCTGGGGCCAGGTTCTCTCCTCCGGTTATGGGCCAGGGCTGGGCAGAGAAACACAGAAACACACTCAATACACACAGCTAAACAATAAGAGGAGGGGGCTGTCCTGGGTTTGCATCAGAACAGTGTATGTGTGTGTGTGTGTGTGTGTGTGTGTGTGTGTGTGTGTGTGTGTGTGTGTGTGTGTGTGTGTGTGTGTGTGTGTGTGTGTGTGTGTGTGCGCGCGCGCGTGCGTGCTCTCCGCACCTTCTTGGAGTAGTGTGTGGCCTGCAGTGCCCCGGCGGCCAGCACTCTTTCCCACAGCTTGAGGGGGATGGCGGAGACGTGGTGGGAGCAGGTGATGGCTGAGCTGTGGAGGGGCACCAGGTAGGGCGTCTGGATGACGGGCCAGCCCTCCGTCTGCAGGTCCAGCACCACCAGCTCCTCCTCCACTAGCACCACCAAGGCGCTGGGCTCGCCTGCCGGGGGAAAGGGGCGGAGGCATGGCTGGCATTAGGACAGACGCAGAGGAGCAGGTAGGCACTACGGTCTCATACCGCGACTTAGAAACTTTAGCCATTTTTGTGAAGGTACAGAAAGATTTGTGATACTTGTCTGTATGTGTAAAGCCCTTTTATACGTAACGTGGCTGAGATACTGACAGCTTTAATGCACCTTCACTAGTAGGATAAACTTTTAATTGAGTGGCTGTAAGTGAGTATTAGAGAGAGTGTGTGTGTGTGTGTGTGTGTGTGTGTGTGTGTGTGTGTGTGTGTGTGTGTGTGTGTGTGTGTGTGAGTGAGGCGCACCGTTGTGCTGTGGGCCGTCTCGGATGACGAAGAAGTCGATGATTCGGGAGGTGAAGTCCAGGGCCACGTGGGTCTTGCTGTGGATCACACTGATACAGTGTCTGTCTCCGTAGCTAGCACGGGGCATTCCCCCGCTGAACAGCAGGAAGGGCGGCCTGACGACACAAGCGCACACACACGCCCACACACACACGCCCACACACACACACACACACACACACACACACACACACACACACACACACACACACACATTGCCCACACACACGCCCACACACACACAAGGTCAACTCTATTTGCTTACAGACTCGAGAAATGGCTGGAACATGGAACAAGCGTGGGTAGGCTAGTTAAACATTAGGAGACAGACGGACATAAGAGAGTTTAGCTTCAGTTCCCACAGAGCGGACGTACCCTTGTTCCGTAGTCAGCTGGATGATTTTGGAAATGGCCTTGCACGGGAAATGTCCTGGGAGCAGGATGAAGAGACATACGCTTTGGCTTAGACATTCAGGGCACTTCAAAAACCTTGGAACGTAGGGAGGGGACCAGGAGCTCACCGTAAGGTGTGTCCGACTTCTCCTCGCTCTCCTCCTCCTCCTCCGCGGCCAGGGACCAGCGGCAGTAGCTGCCGTCGCTGTGGGAGCTGAGGATATGGGTGCCGTCCTCCGTCCACCACACACTCTCCAGTTGCTGTGAGGGGAGGCAGGGGCGTGACACACACGCACACGCGCACACACACACACACACACACACACACACACACACACACATTACTTTGACTGCTATTGTCAGACAGGCTATCGCGTGGTTTTAAAAACACAATTTTAACAACGCCTCACTATACAGAGTTAATAGATCTTCTAATACAGTTCTGCATTGGCAATCTACATTGGTCTCGCCTTGGTTTGGCCACGAGTCTGATGTAGTTTAGAGACACAAACATCAAGAACATTGCAATGACATTGTTGTATAAGCTCTTTTACACTTAGTTGCATCTATCTAATGTTGTTTTTGCATTCAGCTCTTGAAGGCTGCTAATCCACTTAATGTTTATCGTACAATAGGGAAGAGGCGGTGTGTGTGTGCACCTGCGTGGCAGGGATGTGCTTGACGGCGCACTGCTGGTCCAGGTCCCAGATCACCATCAGGCCGCGGCCGTAGCCCACCACCACCTGGCTGGGGTCCACAGGGTTCTCCTGCAGGGCCTCCACGTGCTCCAGGCTCCTCCGGCCCACGTAGCTCTCTGGCACGCTGCGCAACAGGAGGAGGAGGAAGAACCAAAACCAGAAAGGAGCAGCGCAGGAGAGAGCCAGGGACAGAAAGGGAGACAGAGATGGTCCATTAAAATCTCATTGATCCCGCCAGCCTGCCGCCCGTCAGGAGAGTGTTGGTTGACCAGTGTGTACGGTGTGCAGGCCCTAGGGGCTGGGGCTCTTTATGTCTGTCTGGGAGGGAGAGTGGATTAATGGGCTGCTGACAGAGCAATCTATACGCTGTTGCCTGTTGTTCTGGGCCCTAATGTACCTGATCCATTGATTCACAAATAAGGGTTTAACAAACACCACAGAACATCCTAAGGACATATGGCGCGTGTGTGTGTGTGTGTGTGTGTGTGTGTGCGTGCGTGCGTGCCCCACCTGCCGGTGACCTGCTCCAGGCTGATGTTCCTCTCCTCCAGCTCCCTGAACCCGGGCACCTCCACCACAAAGATGTGGCCGCCCTCAGTGCCCAGCAGCAGCAGCTCTCCTGAGGAGTGGGCCAGCACGGCCGTCACCCGCGTCACGCTGGGGGGAGCACTGTGGGGGGGGCATTTCATTTCATTCTCAGATGATAACTATCTATTAAAACACTATTTAATCAATAGTTTCGCTTGGATGATTGGTGCTCCATTGTTTGTGAGCCCGTCAAACCTGTTTGGTTCAGGGAACATCGATTTAGATGTTTACTTTTACCCCATTGTGTTGTTGTTAAGAGATAAACTTAAGCTGCTTTCCATGTATATTAAGACGGAATACAAAACAGTTGCGTGTGTGTGTGTGTGTGTGTGTGTGTGTCTCACCCAGGTGGTCCGGTGAGTGTGAAGCGTCCCATCTCCAGCAGCTCAGAGGCCCCCTGGTGGGAGCGCAGGGTCCACATGTGAAGACTGTTGTCATCCAACAAAGTCACCAGCTCCACCTAAACACACACACACACACACACACACACACACACACACACACAGAGGGTGATGGTGCGGTCTCGCTGCAGACACCCGGGCCAGTGTGCGGTCTGAAGGTTTAGGTGCGCTCACACTCACCTGCTGCGGGAGGAAGTGGACCTGTGTGACGGCGGCGTTCTCGTCATGCAGGCCCATGAACTCCACGCCCGCCGCTCCGTATCTGAACCTGGGTCAAGGAATCTACAAAGCTCTCCCTCCGACAAAACACACAGCCCCACATAGTACACAATGAGCGTTCAAGTCTAAGACCTGAAGGTGGATTACAACCACTGTGATAGAAACACAACAATGACGCCTGTTAAAAGGCACTGTGAACGGAGTGTATCTCCACTAAGAAGGGAACACAAGCCGGTCTGTTCTCCAGCGTCTGTAGCCGGCAGCGTATTGTACCGCGATAATAAGATGTTCATTCATAGCCAAACGTTACGGGTGCTTGGGTCATCACAGTGCACGCTGCCTCACTGGGTGAAGGGACCTGACTGAACGGGAGACGCAGGGGTTGTCCCGTTCACCGCCTCAATGGAGAGACTGTGCTTACTGGCACTGCTGGGCTGTAAATGAGGCGGTCTATCTGTGTGCGTGTGTCACAATCACACACCCCCACAGTAATGTACAGTGTTGGTGGGTGCCAGGCAGCGTTGAGCAACAGCGTGGGAAAACGGGCGGCGTCAGACGGGAGGGCCGAGCCTGCTCTCAAGTTCAAACATGACGCTGCTATTCTCCTGAGAGGCTTTTCCTGCTTAATGCCTTGCCCCACACACGCGCTCAGTCAACCTAGGGGGGGGGGTTTAGGATACAGTTTGATGGCCCCCGAGCGGGTGCCTATGCCCAGGAGCTGCAGGGAGGGGCTGTAGCCCAGAGCACTGGGCTGGTGGGGGAAGCCATGCTCCACCGTCTGAGGAAGACAAACACAGAGAGCGAGGGTTAGACCCAGAGGATGTCACGTAGAGACAACACAGAGAGGGACAACAGGGTCAGCCCACTTCCAGGCAGGAAACCAAAGAGGGGAAATAAATGGGTTAGGGGAGGATAGAACGACGGACAAAATGGCTGGTGGTAAAAGAACTGAGGGAGGACAGGCCCATGCAGCTTTGGCTAAGCAGCGGGCAGGGGCGGGCCTACCTTGTTGAACTGGAAGAGCTCCTGCTTGATCTTGTCTCGTTGGGACTCCTGGCCATGCCTCCTGAACCTCTTCATCCTCTAGTCTGGACCCCCGTGGCCCGCCCCTACACACACCCACACACCCACACACACACACACTCCCTGTGACGAAGGAGAAGAAGGGGAGATGTCTTTGTGAATTGAGTTTTCTCTATGAAATCGTACCAGTTCAAGTGTGCACTACAAATAGCAAGACATCAGTGATTCTGAGAACAGTATGCCACAGTAACAAAACAGACGGCGCGATCCATCCTGAAAATCTGAACAGCAACCAAGATGACAAATTAAACACTACAATTCTTCATAATACCAAGACAACCAACAGACAGTCAGTTAAGCTAGTTTGTGTGTGTGTGGGCATGTGTTAGTTCACTGACAGGAGCAGGATGAAAGAAAGGAACTCCAAAGGCCCTTCATCTGCCCCGAAAACCCCAAACATACTTTAACTACCCTGGATGAGTGGGCGGGGCTTTTCTCAGACAAGGGCTCGGGGTCAGGGGTCAGTGGAGTAACAACTGAAGAGCCCATTGTTCAATTCTGCCGGCAGTTACCAAAGAGCCCCCCCCCCCCCCACCACCACCATACACACTCACAAAGGCAAAAAACAGCTGATGAAAACACCTGTCACACATCAAAGTGTTTTGCTATATGTCACTTGAGAGAGAGAGAGAGAGAGAGAGAGAGAGAGAGAGAGAGAGAGAGAGAGAGAGAGAGAGAA
>JAVQJS010078770.1:0-21766 GCA_036024795.1 Galaxias rostratus
AACCTAACCCCTATTAAAAATGTAAAGCTTTGGGTGATTTTATTAAAAAAAATACTGAAAAAACCATTTACTACTTTTCACGACGGTAGGTGTCCTCAAATGTATCCCCCCCCCCCCCCCACACACACACACAAAAGCACTCACGGATAACCACGGCAAGCCACCAGTGCATGCTCTGACATGCAAATGTTTAATGTGTTTTTAGTCAACCCGAAATGATGATCCTACAGTATGAAATACATATAATACTATCGGTCTTATTATAGCCCTCAAGATACTCTCTGCACTGGGCAGAATGCTGAAACGCGTAGTAACGGAGAAGCGCGTGGCCGACTGAGATGCTATTTTTAACCTCCAGCATACTCAATATGCTTGGCTCTGCGGGTTTCTCCGCCCAACATCTATATGTCACTGTATGAATACAAACAAATACTATTTGAGATCAGGAGTAATTTGTGAATTTGAATCATTTTCAACACATGCTTTTAAGCCATATAATCTCTTACTGTAAGAATTCATTAATAAATAATCCGTACAATACAGACATACAAGTATCAAAAAATTATTATAAAAGACAGGCGTTTCATGTGATTGTTGTACTCAGTCTATAAAGGGTGGGATCCGGTAGTTAGGTCCACATCAACAGCACGTCCTATCTACAAAGTTCTCAGATGAATAATGAATGGAGGGTGCCAGAACATTCAACAATGTGCAAATGGCCACAGGGACATTACTAGTAGCTTTCAGTGCTTGAGACCAAGAATATGACGTTTGAAAATAAAACCCTGGCACCAGGAAGTCATAATAAAGTTAAGACCAAGGGTAGAGAAAACACTTATAACAAACAAAATATGTGGAAATCCCAGCATCAGTTAAGAACAAATCATCTGAAATGTACCTGTCCATGGTGCTGAAATCTGAAAAGCAAGTCTAAGGAAGGTTTGACAGGGTGGATTTCTTGACTGAACCAAGGCATGCAATATAACAATTCAAAATCTATATGACAATGTATGCACTTGGTGAATAGATGGGAACAAACTAACAAGTTCAGGGTTCAACCTAGGCCTGAATGCCATGCAGTCACGATATGTCTGGAGAAGCACAAGTACTGCATACTTGTTCATTGCATCGTATAACCATCCCACAGACACAAGCACACATCTACATGAATGGTCTCACTTTCAGTTTGTGTAGAATGATGACATGTTGTGCTGGTACGACTGATATAGCTGATATGGAATATGGGCAAGTTCAAGAGCATTGCTCACTGTTTTAACGGTCATTTTCAAGCCTTAATCCATGTATGTGGTCAGGTAGAATGACACAAACATAGACATGTTTATAGCTCTGGATTGAGAAGTTACAGTTCCATGCTAAAACACTTTAGTCATAGTTGGCTTACCTGGGTTTAGATACCCTATAAGCTCTGGTAAACCAACCAAGACTAAAACATCATCTAAAAAAAGAAAACCTTTCAGTGCGTCCGTATTTTTTTCTTCCAAAACAAAACTGGATATAGAGGATTGCATGGTGTTTGCTGTGGTGTGCTCACTCACATGCCTATTACATAATACAGCTCCCACTCCCAGTGTTAGCGCCCCCTGACAGATTCGTGCACGCTTTGTTGCATATGAGCTATTTATACGCTGTACCCAAGACAGAGGCTGGTTCAAAAATATCACCATAGTCAATTATTCATGGAAAAACATACCAAAACGGAATCGGGAGAGTTCGAAGGACAAGAATAGACTACTGTGGTAACAATAATAACAGCAATTACCAACGTTCCTAATACTCCCCAAAGTATTTAACTTGAAAGGAGAAACTCATGCTATAACTGTTGTGATGGTCAGGCAATTCACGCATGTGCAATCTTAGCATCTCTTGAACTTACTTGTTCCCTTGCAGACTTCTAAAAATAGGACACCGCATATTGATTGGGCTTTTCAAGGCATCAGCAGATAAGAAAAAGGATCTTTTCTGTGTTGATTGAAGGATGAATCTTTTGATATGCATGAAATTCTGTTTCCTCAGCGTTCTTTTCCCAAGTGTATCCACACTGCAGAGGCAAATTCTTCTATACAAACAGAGTGGATTATCTTTGCTGCGAGTTTCAGTGACTGAGTCTTGAGGCTAAGACATAGATTGTGTTGTAATTAAGTAATAACAAGTAATGTACATGCCCCCAGCTCTGGACAACGCTATGAGCAAACCCGGGCATAAAAATCTAAATAATAAGAAAAATCCATAAAATAGTGTGGTGGGCCACATAAATAAAAACACATTTTGTTCAACATAAGTGTCAAGGTGTCAATACACCTTGTATTTATTTTCCTGACAGTTAACTTACACATAGAAATCATGAGCCAATGAAAAAAGTCACACACAGCCTTATCACTGTACACTCAACATCCAATAATCCAAATTAAAGAAATAAAAAATTAAAACGGGTCCATAAATTAAAGTTAATACTTCAAAACATAATCTACTGTGTGTGATGAAATTCACTTTGTTTTTACCAAAACTTGAAATAATTTATAACAAATAGGAATGATCCAATAACAAAAAAAAGTGCAAAACATCAAAAATGATAATTCCCTATTTATTGCCTGCATGTTTTTATTGGCTTTGAGAGAGGCCAAGATCGCACATTCGCCTTTGTTTAATCATAACACAGCGGCAGCAATTACCAGCATTATCTTAGCAAATAATCTTCTTTCAAGATAGCCACCGTGTTACAAGAGCTTTAGTGTTTAGTTAAACCTTTACATTAATTTAAATTAAATATGACATTTCATATCAGGCACAACCATGTAATGTAAATATGACTCAATGGTATTGTTTTAGTGTATCGGACCCGAACCATTTCACCCCTGGACGTGGATGTTAATGTCATCCCTCAATCCCTTTCATTACGGATCATTAATCATTAACTGGTATCTAAAAAAAAAGAGAGGAAAGAATCAGAATTATGAATAATGAAATCAAATCAAATTTGACAATGAGGCCTTGTCGTCAAGGAGGAAAATAAACATGGTAAATTTTACAGTTTAGTAAAGCATTCCTGTATAGTATAATCTCAGAAAAATAGCTAATTTTATCCATGTACCATATTGGTAAACATTTTGCTTTTGCTTGATTGAGATGGAAGAAGGCAATGGCATAACCAAGAGTCAGGGGACTCCTTAAACCTGTTTGCCTATTAATGACCTCTATATTGTGTGTAGCTTAATTATGAACTGGTCTTTTATTTTCTTAGGTTGTACTTCTATGCTTGTGCAGGGTTTGTTCATGTGTATGCGCGGGGAAGAGTAGCGTTTCTCCTCGAGTGTACTCAGGGCTGATGGCGCTCCTTCTTGGTGAGCAGGTAGCACTGGATGGTTCTCAGGCGATCTTTGGCGGGAGCAAACTCCGGCTGCAGCTTCAAAGTGGACTCGTACCAGCGCATGGCTTTCTCAAACTCCTCCTGTCAAAAGTGGAATATGAAAAGCGTGAACAAAAAAAATGGGTCACACAGTCGTTCACTAGAAGAGCTAAATTAAACCCAATTCAAACACAACATAGCATTTCAGGTCTATCTTTAGTAAAACAGTGGTACTACTTATTTACATTACGAACAACAAGTGTCATACTAGACAACGACAGCACGAGAGCGTACCGTGATATCACCGCGCGAAACAAAATCTGTTCTCCACTAGAGCACTGACAGGGCTATGATAAGGCGCCCTACCATAGCTATGTAAACGTTGGCCAAGGTGAAGTGGTTTACGACAAAGTGCGGGGCGATCTCCACGGCCATGCGGGCCACGGTCAGAGCGTCCTCCCACAGCCGAGCGTTCTGGAAGATGTTGGCCAGGCTGATCAGAGGCACGTCCTGAAACAGAGGTGAGGAGTGGGGGACAATATAGAAAATACACCGTATAATCAGCACGTAAACGAAGTCCTAGAGCATCTTCAAATCTGTAGGTCGGTTTCAAAACGACAACGTTTTTGGCACACGTTCACAAATACACTTTTTTACGAACTCCTCGAAGAGAGAGTTCATGAAAACTTCCTACTAACTTCAGTTATCAATATTGGAATAAACCAATGAAAGGCTGTGTGTAGGTTTGGTGCAGCTAACTGTTGTGATGGACGAGACCCTAGTATGCAGGGATGTTAGCAGCCGTACTTTCATGTGATAGGGGGCGTAGTTCAGGGCCTGGCGCAGACAGTCGATGGCCTTCTTGCCCTGGCCCTTAACCCTCCAGTAGAGGGCAGCCATGCTCGACAGCACCCATGATGTCTGGTTCTGGAAGAGGATGCAGACACACAATCACACCCTGGGCACATTCATAACAATCAATGCCAGACATAAACTTATGATGCACTTTAAAATGCCAGCTCAGATAGCATTTCTATTCGAATGTTCCACTGCACAGTTTGCAGTGTCAAAGCATCGGCACTATCACTTTAGACAAAGTAGCCTTGTGAAACCTTATTGATAATGTCACCCTCCTATTAAATTTGAATCTGTGCTAATGACTTTCTGCCGGAACTTGAGCCTCGTTCTAATTCTCGAAAAGTGTCCGATCCATACCTTTTCCAAAACCTTGGCGATGCGTGTGCCAACTTGTTCAAAGGACTGAGGAGGAAATTTGTCTTTTCCCAGATTTTGCAACACCTGCAAAAGAATAATTAGAACAGCAGGTGACTAGTTTTCTTGAAGAATAATACAATTGAGATTTGATAGTTTGGCATCGATTTAAACGACCACTGTCTAACGGCTTGCTGTAATGGCCATACCGCTAATCGGGCCGAAGCTATACCAATACCAGGATCGTTTCTTTTGTAACCTTTAAAAAGGCAAATCTAGTTTTGTAACCTTTGCTACAGAGCGCCTTGCCGCTCCCCTACCTCTCGAAGCTGGCTCTCTCCAGTGTAGTGGATGGCGGCGCGGTTGGCCACGCCTCCGAGGTGGTCCAGGGTGTTCATGCTGGCGGCCAGGTTGGCGTTGCACAGGGGCTCGGCGGCCGGCTCCTGGAGCGGGGTGGCAAAGTCTATGTGCTCCGTGATGCTGACGTCCGGGAAGAGAGGGAGAGAGAGAGAGAGAGAGAGAGAGAGAGAGAGAGAGAGAGAGAGAGAGGGAAGAGGATGGAGCCGTAGGATCATTGAAGAAGATCGTTAAACAAAAACCGACGGGCTCTACTACAAAGACTTCAGGAAGATATCACAAAAGGGAGAACAACATTCTTTCCACCACCCACTCCATTTGTAAAAAAAAACAAACATTTGTGAAGAACTAGTAGGACTACAATTTGATTGTACTTCAGTAGGGGCTGTGTCTAAACACTTAATAACCACAAATTAAATTCAAAATTGCCTCTATAAAACAGGTCGCCAACGTACAAACGACTGTCTGTTACCAGAGGGCTGAAGCAATGGTGTGCTTACTCAATGTTTTTAGCCGAGACAGCCAGCCAGGTGCTGGCCACAGTAGTGAGGTCCACTCTCCGTGTCCTCTGGCACTCCTCAGGCCCTGGCCAGCCCAAACTGCTGTGGTCCCTCCAGCGCCCTGACACAGAAAAACCACAAGACACCACATAAAAATGAATCAAACTAAGTCTTTCCCACATGAAATCACTCCTTTGAGGCTATCAACCGTGGGTATGTATCAGAGCACTGGTGATGGCGGCAGAACTGGTTGCTCGTTTTACAGAAGATAGAGTCTTTATACTAGACTGCATTCAAAATACCCAAAAGAGTAGCCTGTTTGTTTGTCATTGTTACCGGAGGGTCCGGGTGAGGGGATGGTAGGACCACTGATTTCCAGGACAGAGTGTCCTCCTCCTCCGGGCATTGTCTCCCCCTGCTGGCCGTCCTCGGCGCTGCTGGTCCAGCCTTCAGGCCCCTCGGGATTTTCAGATTTAGACTTCCTCACCCGTTTCACCTGGAACGTGATCTAAAAGGGAGCAGAAAAATTATCCTCATCATCATGATCATCGCCGCAGCTCTAACCATCCCACCCCTTTAGAAACCGAGAACCAGGTCGTTGACATGCGTTTCGAAAGCGGGTGCTTCCTTAAAGTCAACAGACGAAGACAAACTGGAAGCACTCCTTACCCATTCAGCCCCTTCGTCGTCCTCACAGTTTCCGAAGCAGGGCCCTCCTCCGGCGCGGGCGCCCATCACGCGGTCGTTCTTCAGCACGCGGATGCCCCGCAGGTCGCCCCTCTTGCCCCCCACGTCCAGGGCGCCCTCGAACGCCCCCATCAGGTCCTCCTTCAGCTGCCAGTCCTCCTCCTCCCCATCTCCTCCTCCTCCTCCTCCTCCGCCGCCGCCTCCTCCTCCTCCACCCCCTGTCGCCGGGGACGCGGAGGGTGAAGAGGAGGGGGAGGCCCGCCGTCCGGACGCCTTGCCAGAACCATTGCTGTCCAGAACGACCGCTGAGAAAGGAAAGAGGAGAGAGGAAGAGGGGCAGAAAGCAGGAGGGACGGGGGGTGAGCCAATCAATGTAAACAACTTGTCACATGGCGACAACATGAAAATGCAAAGACGTGGACGATCCTAGCTGATCCAATGATAAAAAAGTATTTTCAGAAAAGCTTTGATCCTTGAACTTGCATACATCATTCTTTTGACAATGACATTTTGGAATCTGTGTGTAACACATGTTTAAATGATTTCTAGAGGAGATCTCATTTTCTTTTTAAACGGCCCAGACTTACTCTCAAACAGCAGAGATTCTTCAACGGCGGACACAGGAAGGGAAAGGGCGGCAGTGTGATCCTGTTTGTCCCCGCTGCCCGCCTCCCACTCCTCCAGTGGAGCGCCCCCGTCCTCGTCCACCCTGTCCTCTGGAAACGCACACACACACAACCTACTATTACACAGACAGCGAAAGATCTGTGCACAAAGAGACACATATGAAGGCTGCAGTGCTCATGCACAATGTACAATTGCGTAAACGGACACACACCTGAGAATAGGTGTGCATGATGCGGAATATAAAAGGTGCATTGACAACTGATGAATGTGTGTGTACACTCCCCTAGTATTCACCCATAGCAGGGAGCAATACTTAATTTCAGTCATAAAAAAAATCCAGCTTTCCAATTTAGGCAGCAGCAGCTATTCTCGGCTTGTTAAATTATTGAGCGCCAGTTTTCTCCACTTCAAAGCACTTTCCCCCTCACTCCCCCCTACTGGAGACAACCATAGGGGAGGGAGGTGGGGGGAGAGAAGGAGGAAACAGGGAGAAAACCAGACACATATTGTATTGTATATGTATTTTTTATTCAATGGGCCTCAAACCAAAGCAAGCATGTATCATTTAATTTCATCCTGCACTATGGTGTGTGTGTGTGGGTGTGTGTGTGTAAAAATCAACAAAAGAGAAAAAGAAAAAGGAGAGTCGCGTGACTTTTAGTCCGTGTGTAAGTGAGCGTATGGTTAGCGACGGCTACTCACGAGTGCAGGGCGGAGGTGGTGCCAGGTGGTAGAGGAAGGGGTAGAACTGCAGGCAGCGCAGCAGGGGCAGACTGGCCCAACACTGGGCACAGCTGGCCGAGAGGCCCAGGGTGTGGCGGAACAGGGCCAGGGCACCGGTTGCGTTACCCTGGGCCAGATGCACGCTCACCAGGCTGAGCAAGGTGTGGGGCTGCCCACAAAACAAAGGACAAAAGCGCGTCTGTGAGTCCTTTTTAATGTTTGTATGCATTTTTCTGCTTCATTCAGTGCAGTGCAGCCAAGGCCAACCCTGGCTCCTGTGGTAAGGACCGGCCTTCTATTCCAGACACGGCCTGGTGAGCTACGTCAATGCTTTGTGTGTGGGCGTGTTTCAGGACACGGGTCGCCCCCCGCCCTCTAGCCGTACCTCGGAGGTGTTCAGCCTCAGGGCGTCCCCCAGCAGGGTGCGAGCGTTGCCCGCCAGGCCGTGGTGCAGCAGCAGGTTGGCGGCGTTGGTCAGGCCCACGTGGCGGTGAGAGGGCGGGGCGGCCCCCAGGGCGTGGCCAAGGCACTGCAGGGCCCGGGTGCCGTTGCCCCTCGCCCGCCAGAACAGAGCGGCCTCGTTGTGGATCAGCCACCGGGGGGCGCTGTCCTAAAGGAGGACAACACAAAGTGTGTTGAGCTGACTGTGTGTGGGGAACTGTGATAAGGCATTGGGCCCATTGATTTATCACATATCCTTAGATTTTAGGTGATTTTTTCAATTTCTCTCTCAAAAATCTCTCTAAATAAAATTATTAAAGTATTTTTGGAGTCTTGGGAGAATGTTACAGGAATGTTAGTTGAAGTTTGCTCAAACATAACTCACCTGATTCATGGCTTGAGCTATGTTCGCCCCTATCTGCTCCAAAGTCCAGCCTCCACTGCGAGATTGAAGAACCTGTCCACGTAGCAGTACCATAAAGGGTTAATGAATAAGCAACCATCTATATTTTTTTCTATAAATTTGACTGATAAAGGTTTTGGCCTGAAATCGACAATGAAGTTTCTGCTGGCAAACTTTTGCATCAATAGTCTGAATATTTATACACCCGTAGAGTTCAATTGCATAAAAATGTCATACTTCTGCCTTACCTGATTTAACATGGTTAGGTTTATGGTTAGAAAACCTACGGCAGGATGCCTCTTACCTCCAAGGCAAAGGCATCAGGAAGCTCTTTGGCCTCCACAGGCCAGCTTAAAGAGGCTACAAGGTCTGCTGGTAAAGGCTGAGGAGGAGGACCACACTCTGGCAGGGACGCGGTCTTGAGAGGGGGGCTGCTCCTATATAGAATAGCCTTCACCGGGCTACACACACATAGGCAGATATCACGGACGGGCCGACTATATGACCATGCAATCACTTCAAGTGTTAATCATGTCGGGTATTCGTGTATGCAAAGAAAACGGAAATAGAGAAAAGGTCTTAATGATTGTGTCCCTCTCCCCAAGCAGCTTCATCTTTCTCACACACACAAACACACACATACACACACACACACACACACACACACGCACACACAGACACACACACACACACACACAGACACGCACACACACCTTAGGCCCTGTGTCTCAGGAGGGAGGTAGAAGGTGGGCAGTTGATGGGCAGGCGGGATGGTGGGGAACTTCTGGGCACAGTCGGCCCTACGGGGCCACAGCATCCTCTGGACGTCCTGTCATCACAAACAGACAAAAAAGGTGACAGCTCATCTCTGGTAGAGACGCAGTTAAAAAGCCAACTAGCTAAATGTTCATATTTTACATAATTCCGATACTTGATAAAATATATAATGCTCAAATCTTGGTAAGAAACCGGGGATTTTCCGCAGAGACCGACGGGCAGTGAGACTGGCAGTGGGGCTGACCCGCTCATCTCTCTTACCAGAGGAGGGGAGGCCTCCTGTGCCCACACAGCAGCAGGGTCCTGTCCCCCGGACACGGAGGGGTGGAGCTGGGGGCTGGCCGTCTCGTTGGCACTGCGCTCAGAGATCAGGGCCACGCTGCCCGCCACTGACACCTCCTCACCAAACTGCAGACAGACGAGAGGAAACGTCACCACACTAACCTCAGTCGCACGGAACGGCTTTCATGACCTACATTAGGTGGGCCACACTTTTCATTCTACACTCAATTCCGTCAACCCAACTCTCTCTCGCTTCGTACCGATGTTGAGTTGAATTTCTCTTTATCAAATGATATGATTGGGGGACTACATGGTGAGTATGCAAGAAGGCATCTCCCTTACCTGGATGAAGTGGACATGCTCAAACAGGTCACCACGGTGATAGCGCACAGGCAGGTCAAAGGGACAGAAGAGCCTAGGCTGCTGTTGCCCCAGGCGACACATCTGGTGGTTTCCTGTTGCACCCAGAAAAACCAATCAGAGTGTCACCAACGGATGCACACTCTTATTAATATAGACAGGTTACGGTCAGATAGATGGCAGTCACTTCAGTGTGTTCTTTTTTGATTAGCTTGTGTGCAGTGATAGCAATTTGCTTAAGATACTGTGTCTGTGACCATTTATACTTCATGTATGCTGTCAAAAGCAAATAGCCCACAGTGGTGTTTAATACAATACTGATAGGAAAATCATTTAACAAATTTGTATGCATTAGGTACCAGAATGCGACCATCAAATGTTCTTCTTACATAACCTAGACAGGACGCTTTCTACTGATCATCCTCTGACCTCTAGGTCATCTGGACACTATGGCCATATGAGTAAACAGGACATGTGTTTTCAGCGGTCAGTGGGACCCACCCAGCTGCGCCTCCTTGGCCATCTGGGTCTCGTGGATGATGTTCCTGAGGATCTGCTCCTCCTGCAGCAGCTTGTGCTTCTCCAGCGCCTCCTGCTGGCGAAGGTAGTGGTCGTGCTGCTTCTGGTACTCCTTCAGCTCGTTCAGCGTGCGCTGCAGGGACCTGGGGAGGGTTCCCAGGGTTAACTCCAGCGTTTTGGACGTGCGCGGAGCAGAGGAAGACGAGGCAGGGCACGCTGTATGTCACGCCGGTGGATATGCTAATGTGACAAAGGACTTTTATGAGCAGACGCACAACTGGAGCAAGCGCTAACACACAGGGTGGGGCCTAGCCAAGTCAGCCGTCACTGGGGGTGGTTCGGTGTGCGTGAGTACGCCTGCTTCTGCCTGTGTATGCCCCTGCCTTCATACGGTGTATCACGCATGCCATTTGAGTTCATTTTTATCAAGCGTTGTGTGTGTGTTTTTGCGTGTGTATTATCCCCCCGGTGTTTGGGGCGCGCCCTGACCTGTGCTGAGCCTCCAGGCGCTGCTCCAGCTTCTGCTGACAGAGCACGGCGTGCTTCCTCCTCAGAGCCTGCTCGAAGCCCGGCTGGGCCTGCAGAGCCTGTTCGTAGCACAGGACCGAGTGGTTGTACTCGCCCAGCATCTAGGGGTGGACACGCAGGGCAGAGGGAGATGAATGGACACACAGAGAGACGTGAACACAAAAAGGCAGAGAGAGTGAGAGAGAGAGATCATGATAATGGTCTTGATGATGGTGAGGGCTACTCACAGCGTAGATGTTTCCCAGGGTGTAGTGGCTGGTGAGCAGGTCAGAGGTCAGGTCCAGGGCTGCGTGTGCTAAGACGGCAGCGTCGGCAGAGAAGTGGGCGCGGTGGAGCACATTGGCCATGTTAATCAGGGCCACATCCTTATGCTGCCTGCAGTAGACACAGAGCACACACTCACACTCTGTCTTTATGCTGTCTGTAGTAGACACAGAGCACACCTACCCTCCCAAGAGACACACAACCCTCCCACACACACATCTGCCCGCCCGCATGCCCGCATGCCCACCCGCACGCACACACACAGTCCTTAGGCTGCCTGTAGTAATAAACAATTTTGACCCTTATGGACTGTAATTGTGTAACTTGGCAGACAGTATTTGGATTATCTTGTTACTGGAAAGTCAGTTTCACAGAAAACACATGAAAGACATTTTTCAGATTGCAGTATGATGGCGTGGCGCCTGTTTGACAGGGCTCGGTTGGTTGACTCTGTTCACTTGATTGACACCTCTAGACGCTGAGCAGAATCCACAGGAGCTCTTGCAAGGCTTGTTGTTTCACTTGCCACTTCCCAAGGTCATCACTATGAAGTCCTTACAAATGTAATTGCTGGAGGTAATAGCTATTAAAATGAGACGTCCCGCCAACATTTGCCTCCGCCCGCAAAAACAAATGCATCAAGCGTTGACAAAGGCATGTTCAAACAGGGCCAGAGACTTGGAGAAAGGCCGCCTCCTCAGTATGCATTCAAACAGTCGCTGTTGCTAACAGACTCACTATCTCCGCCATCGTAATTCATATGTCAAGAGAGGCTTAGCAGAAAAGGGGCAAAAAAGAGGGGCCTTATGCTGTGGCAAAAAAACATGTAATTACTACGTGACATAAAACTGGTTGGGTGTTCCCGTTTTCAGAGGCTACGCCACGGGGTTTTTCAGCTGGTATGAGTGTCAGAGTGAATCTTGAGCCCAGGGAGATTAGGAGTTACCTGGGAGAGAAGTGCAGCGCTCGGACGACGCAGTCCACCGCCCTGCGGGGCTCGTTCTTCATCCGCCAGTAGAACGATGCCAGGTTGTACAGCACCCAGGAGGACGAGTTCTGGTACAAATGAAATATTTCAATGCGATACTAAGATGTCATATATTTTATTGCAATATACAATATGCGTTACTATTATTATTACGCATGCACACACATGCGCAAACCTATTGCACAATGTGAGGGTGTCGATTTGTACAGTCTTTCCATAGTGCCTATGCTATCACAGTACACGAGGGGTTGGGTAGCTCACCCTGAGGAGGCCCTGGTGGATCCGGTGCCCCACCTCGTCCATACTGCGGCCCAGCTTGTGGGACAGAGAGCTGAAGATGGGGTCTTCTTTAGACAGCAGAGGGGACGTCAGGTTCACTCTCTCCTGCACACCCTGGGAGGGATACAACAAAAGAGGACCGGATTAGTGAGTGTCCTTATGTGTGTACGGTTCGGTGATAGTGTACGTGTGTTGGTGTATAAAATGTGTCAAAGGTAGATGGAAAAGATCCCAAGGAAAATAAATTAATGAATGAATGAATTAATGAATGAATGAATAAATAAATAAATAAATAAATAAGCATTTACAGCGAGGAAAGGCTAAGGAGCCTTGACTCACTCTGAGATGCTGGAAGGCATGGATGCTGTAGGGCAGCTCAAACACCTTGGCACAGTCTGGCTTCTCTAGGCCTGGAGGTGCAGAAGACCTAGAGTCCACATAATCCTCAGGGCTGGAAATAATAATAATGTGTATATTAAGTTAGGGAAACAAATGAAATGTGCTTACATCATAACGTCTGAGGCTTAAAAAAAATCTATCTTTAAACTCTTATAATAATAATTTATTCTATCAGAACTTGGGAACTGCCATCAGTCAAGTTTTTGACTGGTTTAAAGATATTATATTTAAAAGTGATCATATCCTCCTATACTTAATTTGTGCCTTAGAGTTTTGTGACAAACTCATGTTTCAAAAGCAGAGAAAAGATTTATACAAATTCCAAAGAAGAAAGCACATTTCCAGTTCATGGAACAAGAAACTATTACTTTATCTTTCAACTTCATCTCTCCTGCCCACCTTATGTCTTTGCTCTCCAAAGAAATATATGTCCCATCGTACAAGTCCAGGTCACCCAGGGGAACCTTTGCTGTGACACAGTCTGCATCCTCCTTGTAATGCCTCTGTTCCAAACCGGTGTCTCTGTCCTCATTCTCCTCTATGTGAATCTTCTGGGCTACCAGCTGCTTCTGCATAGCCACATCAAGGGGCAAAGGGGGTTGATGTTGTAAACATTGACCAAAAATGTATTTAGGGTTTGGGTTGAAAATATCACAATCGGTTGGTGAAATATATCTAGAAGTAAGAACATTTTAATTTTGTTAGCAAAATCATGCCATGAGTGAAATCATCACCTCAAGCTTCTTCAGGTAGTTGACACGAGTCTCCTGTCTCATGAAGATGACTAGGTCATGTGGGTGCTTGAGATTCAAAGGGGAGTCAACCTGGAGCAACAAAATAAGTCACAGAATCGCTTGATCACCATGCACTACTGCACATTTAGAATTACCAACAAACCAAAATCTGTGTGCAATGCATGTTTTGAATTACTTGTTCACATTGTGTGTTTCAGCAAGCTGAAAATGCTATACTGCAACATCTCCCTTGGTACTTACATTGCAGGGTCGTTTTGACACACAGTAACACTAACAGATAGCCATAGCAAACAAACACCGATAACAATTAGGGCTGGCGTTTTATTACCCAAGCCAAAGTATATCAGTTGCAGTCTATTGAAATGATCTTCTGACTTCCAATGCTGCCAGCTTCATTACTAACTGGCATTGTAGCTAAGGACGGTTACGTTATACAAGTTTAGGAAATGTCTGTATGCTCCGTAATAGCGTATAGGTTATTAAATGACTACCTACTACTGTCTGATCATGGACGAGAGGAGAAACCATGTATTGGGCATTAGCTAACTAGCATTATTAGCTAACGTTGCAATTATATGGGTGAAAGTCAAATGATCGTTGTGGGACATGATTTCCAGATTAGTCATTATGATCCCTGCAATAAAATAAGCAGCTGACGTTAACTGACGTTGGCTCAGAAAGGTAGCAACTGGTCTCTGCTTATCGAAACAGCTAATGCTAGTTAGTTAGCTTTGTTGTTGCTTCCATACGAATAGAGCAATATAATAAAGTGAACGTTAGCTACTAGCTTTGGCCCTAGCCATCAATCATACTTGTTGTTGGATTTTCCCATCTTCCGTGACGACCCAGTGAGTAGTAGCACCTCCAGGCTCCACTAAGAGTATGCAGAGAAAAATAAAAACCTTCCCTTTTAAAGAGGTCTTCCGTGATACGTTCAGATGAAGCAAAGACCCAGTGTGGAATTGCCTGAGGTCCGCCATTTTTTGTATCCTCCACTGAGTTGCAATGCAATCGACGTCCGCAGTCTGTGGCAGTCATCGAACGGTGGCACTGGCAAGAGTGCTTCTCTGGGGCCTAGTGAAAGTTAGTATCAACCTCCGTCCATGCGAGGGCGTAGAAGACTCTTATCAATTTTACACAAAGTTTTTTGTGACGTTTGGAAAATGCAGGAAGTCGACGAGTAACTAAGCTAAGTAGAGAGCCTTGAAACTTCGAGGCGTAACTAAGTGTAAGGTGAGTGTTAAAAGTAGTTGTACATTCAATTATCTTCAAAACAATATACTGTAACTTATGTGGTTGATTTCGTTTTATACCTGACCTCAAATTATAACATTTGCTGGCTGTCAGTAGGTGGATGGTTCCGCATCTGGTGAGGAGGCATGACCATATCTGACGTTACGTTCTTTCGGATGTGTCTCACTTCTCTTAGGAAGAGTGTTGCAGTCCAATTGATCTAGCCTTTTTTGAGAGGAAACTACGAAACATTGGCTTAAAAAACCCTTTTTACGAAGTTTACTATTTTTGTTATTTAGTGTGAATTTGAGTGATTCTTTGATTTACAATCATGTGGATGGGATAAAAGCTAACCACGCCCAGTTGTCCTTTACAGACACAAGACATGCTAATGAATCTAGTCTTATATGCTTTTCCTTTAGTTTCCAATGTACTGCAAGCTTCAGGTTTTCTTAACATCTCCAGGTTAAGTGTGAAGGACAGGGCAAATATTTGGCAAAAGGCAGGAATGCTATTGATGCGCAATTTGATGGTTGCGCCAACAAAGTCTTGTTCCAGACACTGGTTTCGAGAAAAAATAATTTCTATTTTACCCGCACAGCTTTGACAATATGTGAATTGGAAACTAAAATTCCCTTCCAAATGCGTCTCATATTTGAAAAAGTACATTATCTAACTTAAGATTAGCTTTCTACTGGGTCTAGAGGAAGAATCCTTTAATTTGATTGATGCAATTGATTGATGCGTTTGTCTTTCTTAAACTGTCTCTAGATGTCCTGCTTTGAGAGTGATAAGAGCAGTTTGAAGTATGATGGATGTGATGGGGCTGTCGGGCCGTCAGCGCTGAGTCCCTGTGCATTAGCTATGAGAGAAGAAGAGAAAGAAAGGGAGATGGTCCCCAGCCCTTCTGAGGGTCCAAGCACTTTCAGTAGCAATACCAACACCAGCCTACAGGGTATTGCCCCATTGCAGGGCTATGATGTGGAGTTTGACCCACCACTAGAGAGCAAATATGAGTGCCCCATATGTCTCATGGCATTGAGATCTGCAGTGCAGACGCCCTGCGGCCACCGCTTTTGCAAAAATTGCATCGAGAAGTCTATCCGGTACGTATTTAGTGCATCCCAGAGTTATTTTTTATGGCAATTTGAGAATTACCTTTTCATTTTGTGTTGTGTGTTAAACAATGCCTGTATCTGAATAAATGGCCAGTGCCACATAAAACGGCAGCCCACCATTAGTAATAATTATCTTCAACATGTTTTTGTCTCTAGTGATACGGGACAAAGGTGTCCAGTAGATAATGAGATATTATTGCAAGAGCAGCTCTTCCCAGATAATTTTGCAAAGCGAGAGATCTTGTCCCTCACTGTGCGCTGTCCCAACACTGGCTGCTCTGACAAGATGGAACTCCGCAAGTTGGAGGTAAGAACAGGACATTAGTGTACGGTACAAGGCAACCAAATAATGAATCCGCTTAATAAATGTGTGGTTATAAACATGACATTTGCCTTTTGAAATAACATCATTAGAACACTTACAGTATCGCCTGCCTGGAAGATGTCTCCCACTATAACTACATGGATCGGATCATGCTTTCGTTCCAACAGGGTCACGTTACCCAGTGCCAGTTTGCCATGGTGCAGTGTAAGGAATGCCAGGAGTCAGTGTGGAAGAGCCAGCTGGAAGAGCACAACAGTGTTCAATGCCCTCGCCGAATTGTGTCCTGCCCTGACTGTGTGGCCAACTTCGTCTTTGAGAACACAAAGGTCCACTTTTAATTTATATTCCTCCTTATTGGGTCTTGTGTGCAGTGCCATATTTTTCTTGTGTGTGGTTGACTACTTCAGTCAGTAGGATATGAATCATCATATTTGGTTTTCCCAAAGTGCTTCTAGTTTTGGATAGCAACTAGGATGCAGCTAAACATGATATAGGAAAATCAAAAACATATTTTAAAAACGCGTTTGTTTCCGCAGCTTCATGAACAGCAGTGTCCTTTTGCCAATGTGACGTGCGAGTACTGTGGCATGGAGCTCATTAGAGATCAGGTAACATTCACATTTAGACATCCTGTTTTCTGAACAAAGGGAAAAGAATTTAGTTGATCATGATGTTATATCCATAAAGCTTATTTCTACGTGCAAGCTGAAGGAATCATGTCTCATTTGCATGGATATTTTAGTTTTTGGTGGTTGATAGATAGCTCCTTATTATTAGTTATAATGACACTGAAAACCAATTTCAATGTTCCTTGCTTTTATAAACCATTTTCCATTTCCAGATTCACTACACTGTTTATTGTTGTCCCAAAGAACCATTTGCTTAATTAATTATACAGAATCTGATATCAAGGAAAAGTGTTTTGCCATGTTCTTCTAGTTGGAATGCCACCGGGATGCGGACTGCCCCAAAGTGCCTATTGCCTGCACATTCAGTGTTTTTGGATGTCAGGAGAGGGTGAGTCTTTAGGGGGCCAAAATTTCTTTTGCCTATTAAGTTGGTTTAAGGATCCATATTTACCAATATCACATTTATATTCATGTTGTTGAATATATTTCTTTAGATGCAACGCCACGACCTAGCTCAGCACATGCAGGAGTTTACTCAGATGCACCTGCGTTCCATGGCCGATTTCATTGCACGCAACCTCAACCTCAATGGCATGACACCGTTGCAGTCCCTGTGGTCATCCTCCAACCCGTCTTCCACGTGCGCCTGCTGTCCTCCCTCCTCTTATGAAGACAGAGGGGCTGCCGCATTAGTTTCAGCCTCAGGTGGGAGTAGATCTGGAGCCAGTTGCAGTGTCAGCAACGCCCCTTGCCAGCACAATATGGAAGTGCAGAGGCTCAAGGAGGTGTCCCAGCAACTGGAAGGAAGGCTGGTGTTACAGGACCAACAGCTTCTTGAGTTGAAGATCCACAAAGAAGCACAGGTACAGCATGGAAGAGAAATATATGTTTTCACAGCCTTTAACTTATATGACATTCACAATATGAAATTCAAGATTTGTGCACCAAAGTCTGAGACTTCATAACTGGTGATGTCAAGGATTGTTATTTAATGATCTTTTTTTCTTCTTTTCTTTTCAATAACAGAAATTTACAAATGCATCACAGGAGCGTCAACTGGTTGAGCTACGTCAGAAGGTGGCCTCTCTGGAAGAAACGGCCAGGGAACTTGAATCCCAGCAGTTCCAGGGTGTCTTTGTTTGGCGCCTAAGGAATTTCTCCACCCACCTACGCACCCAGGCAGGAGGCCAGCCAGTGGTGGAGCACAGCCCCGGCTTCTACACAGGCCGGCCGGGCTACAAACTGTGTCTCCGTCTCCACATCCAGACCGCCTCTGTTCCCCGCTGCGCCAGCTTCATCTCTCTGTTTGTCCACATCATGCAGGGAAACTTTGACGGGCAGCTGTCGTGGCCCTTCCAAGCCACCATCCGCCTGGCGATCTTAGACCAAGGCCCCGATGGCATGCACCACGAGGAAGTCATGGAGACCAAGCCAGACCTCCAGGCCTTCCAGAAGCCCACCATCCAGAGGAACCCCAAGGGGTTCGGCTACGTCACTTTCTTGCACTTGACGCAGCTGCAGCAAAGAGCTTATGTCAAGGACGACACCATGCTGGTGCGTTGTGAGGTCACTCCGCGCTTGAACGGCGGCGCCCTGCGACGGGAAGGGGCGTTGGCCCAGCCCAGGGGAGCCGAGAGTTCGATGTGAGGATTTCAAATGCCTTATGTGACACTGGGCCAAAGTCTGCCAATCAACCATGAGATTACATTGCGTCTAATGTTACGGATCATTCATGTTAGAATTGGCTGTGTGAATGAAAATCAATTTTTGGTATTAAGGAAATAGGATGGTCTTTGTCTCACTGTTGCTATTGTCATGAGAGGGGGAGCACAATGTTGAAAATATATCTTGATTAAAATCCTACAATGGACATCCAATCAGCGCACAAACCCGCCTACTGCCATAACCAGTATGGATGTAGCATTAATTATTCATGAATCAACAGTCTGTAACACTTTCTTTAATCTCGAACTTACCAGAATTATGTGACCTCGTAACACGAATATTGTCCTCTGTCATTTTATTCAACGCATTTGAAGAGAAAGCTCACTCAATCAATTGTGTAATTTCGTCACCTATGTTTGGTAATCCATTTTAGAGCATGCAAAACTGTACTGCAAAGGATCAAGGTTACTCCTTAACTGTGCTGTTCAACTCAGTACATGTAGGGCTTTGTCTATCTCTAGTAAACTAAAGTCAGCGTGGTACCACAGCTCCACCTCTCGCTACCCAGAGGCTGTGTACAGAATTCCGGGCTATTTTTATGAAGTACTAGAGCTTCATTTGTTACCCCTGAAAGCAAACTTTACCTATGTGGCATCTGTCCTGCTAGTGTGAGTCATAACGCCTATGGAATGTCATGGAGTTTATTCCTTTTGATTTTTCACCACGGTATTTTTTATTTTTTATTTTATTTAATTGAATTTTTGTATTTAAATACAGCCCTTGGGAAGTCACTCATCCCCTCAATATCATAGCCTGTGATGTTCTCCCGTGTATAACAAGCTTAAAAAGAATGGTTGGTATTTTAAACATGTACTATGTTTGTCCTGTGATAAGTATCCTAATGCCAGGTTGTCAGATTATGCGTTAAAAAATGTTGGCGTTGAATTTGTAAAAATAGGTACTTTAGTATGATGTCTTCACAAATAATTTCACTGGATTATTGGATGTTGACTGGCTGGAAAATGATAATTATTTTGGTTTGTGAACACTTGTTTGTGATTTTATGTTGACTATATCTATGGTAGAAATGCCATCATTCACTATTATTATTATTATTTACAGTTTGTATTGTTAATGTTACAACAATTTCCAATAAAAACACATTTCTGATTTCCAGTGCAACCCGATGATACTCAGAATACAGTCTGTTCATTTATCAAATTCCTCGACTGTTCTAACAAAATTCCTCGAATGCTAATGATAATTTAAAGATGCCAGGGCAGGTCAAGCATCACAGCAGACATCGTAATATTACCGTTTTGCATTTTATAGGGAGTCTGTGCATTATTTGCTTATGTTCCTGTGTAGATCCCGGCTACACTGTAACATGGAAGTTAAGTTTAGGCTTCTGGAAACATAGGACAGTACATTTCTTCCTACTGGTTAAATACAATGTACAGACCACAGTTGGACTAAATAATCTCAACTTTAATTGTAAAATGTACACCACCTATTTCACCTTTAATATAACATCTTTCATTTGTTATAAAAAAAAATCAAAATGCATTAAAAGAGTTGGTTATTCATCAATGTAAGGGAATTTCTTGTTGGCTCCATAGCTTGCATTGTCCTTTCTGTCTCCTTTCTCCTCCTTGTCCGCTACAGTTTGAGGAGCAGGATCCTTGGAGCTACTGGCCTCCATTCTTGTAGTGGTGCCTGTGGGGTAATGGTTTAACATGGAAAGATGTGTAATGTCACACACTTCTCTCCAAGCAATAACACGTTTATTTCAACTGGATATTTATTTTACCGGGCAGCTGTCCCGAGGAAAATAACTTGACCTGACAATATCTCATCGTAACAAAAAACGTGTGGTTCCGTAACAATAGATATCGGGCTTATCCACAGAAATGTGAGGGTGATGAGGGTGTCACTCACGGGGCGCTCGCGGAGCGTCTCGGTCACACCTCAGCGTGCTTTGAGCGAAGCACTCTGCTACCCAGGAGAGAACCTCGCTACAGTATTTCACCTAAAAAGACACAGTTCAGAAAACGCACAGACACAACTTATTTACGATCTCAGTCACTCTATCTGTTCTAAGAAATCGTGTCGACATGGATAAGAGCGGTTGTTCAGGAAAAGATAAGGTAAATGAGAGCTGTAGACCAATACCAAATGCCTCATGCTGTGATGACAAAAAACTAATAAAACAAAATTTTGAACACAAAACAAGTACAAAAAAATTGTTAGTGACTTGAGTATTACTTCAGACTCCACAGATGACATTCTCTTCTCTTGTTCTTTGAACCCTCCAACAATCCTCAACAAACTCTGAACCCTTAAAAAATACATAGGCACTGGATCAAATGTGTAATTGGTCAATCTTTGTATATATTCAACCTCATATTACATTTACAAGTAATAACTGAACAGGTTAAAAAGAAGCAAGCAGCCAGTTACTTAGAGGAGGTCATCTTCAGTCTCTCCTCGCTGCTCTCCAAATGACGGCGCTCCATATTGGCCAAGTAGTTCTCCTTCTGCACAGTCTCCCAGGTCATCAGCCTCTGGTCCAGGCCAACAGGCAGCTCCCGCTCTGATTACAGACATGCACACACAAACACAAACACAAACACACACACACACACACAGATGCACTGAGACCTGGAGGGAAAGATGTGGGGGGGGGGGGGGGGTTGACACACGAATAGTTGCTGTGAGGTGGCAATAGGCACAGAATGGGTGGAAAGATACAAAGACGTCAGATTTGTGTGCGCGCGTGCGTCCGTGCGTGTGTATGTATGTGTGCGCGCACAGACACCATGCTGTGTATGTTTGTGTGTGTGTGTGTGTGTGTGTTTGGACACCACGATGATGAGTGTGTGGACTGGAGGCCTCTAGAGAAGGCCATGCCATGTGACTACCTGTCATGGCAACCAGCCACACTGGCTAGGGTTGCACGACTCTCGTTAAGCAGCGGCACAGCAGCAGACCAGCCCTGGCGCCTGACTGTAAAAACACACACACACACACACACACACACACACACGCATGCAGATTAACACAGGAAGGAGTGCCAGTGGTGTTTTGAATTGTAGGCTGACCTCCATGTGAAGTGGTGACATTGGTCTGTAATGCGGTGGGTAATGGAGTCCTAGTCCCTCCTTCATTCTTTCTCCTCCTGTCAACGAGGATCTCTTATCTGGCTGTCCACTCAACCGTCCTCTCTCTCTCTCTCTCTTTCTCTCTCTCTCTCTCTCTCTCTCTCTCTCTCTCTCTCTCTCTCTCTCTCTTTCTCTCCCCCCGTCTGTGTCTCTCTCTCAACGTCTCTCTC
>JAVQJS010078786.1:0-12878 GCA_036024795.1 Galaxias rostratus
GTGTGTGTGTGTGTGTGTGTGTGTGTGTGTGTGTGTGTGTGTGTGTGTGTGTGTGTGTGTGTGTGTGTGTGTAGGTGCTGACTTTCTGGAAGACAGGCTCAGACTCCCATATGTTGAAATTATTACAACTCAACTCTGTGTAACTGACTCAACAACAGCCCAGAAACTCCCTTCTCTGGCTATCCATCTTTAGTATACCCTGACTGACCACTTAGTTAGCTTTGTGTGTGTGTGTGTGTGTGTGTGTGTGTGTGTGTGTGTGTGTGTGTGTGTGTGTGTGTGTGTGTGTGTGTGTGTGTTTGCGAGACATTCACAAGTAAAAAATAAAGTGTTTTGTTATGTCCTTAAAAAAGGCAGACAGCCAGCCAAAATATGGCCCTGTGAACAGAATGCGCTGTCGCACTTTGTGCTGGTTTTTATTGGCCAACGTGAAAAGGCCACGGAGGCCCGTGTCGGCGAATCGAATCCCCCAGGGACAATGCCAGCTGCCTCTACTCTGTGGAGGGGAGGGAGACTTATTGCCCAGTCCGCGGGGAGCCATGACGGGCACATTGTCAGGAGGAGCGTGGCCTGCCGCTCGCATGGACGAAGGCCTCTAATGGCTTCCCACACGGATGGTTTGATTATGGACCTGGCTGGACAGACGCTCCACAATGGAGCCCTTTCACTGGGCCGGTATCCGTCTGACACCCCTGCGCGAAAACAACCACGACATGCAAATTAGAATCCCTGTCAAGATGGCCGCCCACTCTACCCAAAAAAAAAGAAAACAAAGCCCCTCCAGCAGGACCCGTAAAGGCCTTTGTTGGACTCAATTCGCAATGCTAGTTTAGCCAAAGCACCGGCGTTTATATTTCAACCCTCATTCCGACCCCCTCTCTGTGTCTGCACCTAATTTCCGTAGCCATGCGTTTTATTTACAGAGCCGCCTCTGTGGTCCGCTGAGTGAGCGAGGCGTTGTAAATGTGCTCGGAGGGGCACTGCTGTGCCATTAACCATGCTGAGGCCGTTGTGCTAGGCAGCCCGACAGTGTTGTGTGGGGGTGAGCGAGGCGGCCTCTTTGATGCTACTTTTCTTACCCGTGGGGCGCTTGCTGTGCTGTCGATAACGGGCTGCACACATCAGCCCCCCCCCCCCCCCCCATGTTGAAAACAGGAGGCTGGGAAAGCCGTTTCAATGTGATGGGGACTGTCAGGCTGCTCGAGGGTCATATGTTCAGCTGTTGGGTCCGCTGGGTCCTAGCCCCTGCTCGATCTGGTGAGTGGTCCCCCGGGCCGTAGTAACGTGCAGCAGGCTCATGGGCTACTGGCATGGCCCAATGTTTTGACTGCTGGGAGAGGCCTGGATTTACAGCTCCCGACGCTCTTAGAAGGAGCAGGCAACGGCACGGCAGCCATGTTGACGCAACGCAACCAACCAAACATGTGGCTCTGCCTTTTTTTTTTAAAGGGACTCTTTTCTTCAAAACAGGGATCGGGTGTCAGGGACGGTTTGCATGGGGAGGGGGGGAGTGAAACCTGTGGTTTGGGATAAGTGAGGCAGGCTCAGATTTCAAGCGGAATGCTTGGCCAGCAGATGTCTGGGCCGCGTCCTGTGTGACGTCACAGACGGACGTCCAGTTGCTCCCACTTCATTCGCGGCCTGGACGCTACTTTGCCTCCCTCTGTTCGATGGACCTGACACAGCAGAATGTACGACAGGCAGGAAACTGGTCGCTCCTGGCAATCGTATCAAAACAGTGTAGTTTGTTTGAGTGGCGACTGAACCATCGTGCTTTGGAAATGAGACTCTTATGTGGGTAATTTTAGGGGGGGGGGGGGGTTTAGTAGGCCAGGGTGGGGGCCTCTGTGGCAGTGCTGAAGCCCCGGACGGGAGCTGGAGGTCTGTGGGGTCGCCTTTCAACTCTGCGCACCACTCGGTTATACCCCAGCCAGCCTGGACACAGAGATGGGAACGGGGGGTGGGGTGGGGTAGCACTTTAACGAATGCATTTCCTGGTCTGGGTCGGGGCATTCTGTTTGGACCCACTCACACACAGCTGTCTATGGCTCAACAGCTCTCCCCCTCTAAAGCCTTTAATTCCTCTCCTTTCCTTTGAAATGGCCCTTAGTCACTTATACTTTCATGACGTCTACCCGTTACTGCACTCCGAGCACTCCCTTTAGTCACGCAGGAAGTTGCCAACGCATCGTTCTCGGTAAACCGTCGAATGTGCGAGCGCAGCGTTTTGAGGCAACGCAGGCGCTCTCTGTGTGACTGGCCTTGAGCCGCCTGCCCGTCCCCACCACAGTTCTGATTGATGGCCAGCCAAAACAAATTATAGAAAAGCTTCTCTTCGCTCACAATCAACATTCAGCCGGTGCCAAAAATGAAAAATGGCGACGGTTTTGGGTAAAATAAGTCCTCCTGGAAATCCCTACTTTGAAGCTAAGGGGTGGGGGCTGAGGAAGTGAGTGCCGGGTTGTGGATCCCTAATTAGGGGGACCGCCAGCTGTATCCCTCTGTCATTCCCTTTTTGAGACTGAGCACATGGGGAGTTAGCTAAACCCACATTGTGTCTTCTGCACAGGCACTGACACAGATAACCTCCCCCCCCCCCCCCTCCCGTTCACACACACTCACCATCGCCCCAAAACGTTGCAGCCTATCCCCATGCTTTCACAGTTAACACACACAAGCACAAATTAATCCCAAAAGGCACACGCTTTCGAGCCAAACACACAAGCCCACGTTCGTCCCGAAAAAAAGCACAGTTCCAGGACCGCCACATGCTTGCAATTAAAGCGCATGCGGTAACATTCCGCGGCTCAACCTTTCCCCATCGCCCCGTGTCCTCATTCCCCGTCGTTCCCCATCCCTCCCCAGTGTCTCGGCATCGAGGCTCCTGCGTCACCGTCTCCGCAGTGAAGTTGACACTCCCCAGACCCTGCAGACCTCCCCTCCGCCGGCAGCGAGAGTGCCGCTGGTACGCCGTGTGCTGAGAAATGTGGTAACCTAGCAACGGGCCCCCTGAAGTGACAGCACGCTCTGTCGCTCGGTGACAGGCGGCTGTGCGTCAGGGCTGGCTGCGCTCCCCGGCTACTGGTGGCTGCTGTCACTGCTGTGACCTGCTGCAGACAGCGCGAGCCTGCTCTGGGATCTGTGGTCTACTGTACCTGTCAGCTGGTCAGGAGCGGCAAGCCGACCTGGTGTGTGTGTGTGTGTGTGAGAGAGAGAGAGAGAGAGTGTGTGAGTGTGTGTGTGTGTGTGAGAGAGAGAGAGAGAGTGTGTGAGTGTGTGCGTGGGGCAGCTGCTATATAAATCAAATCGAATCCTAGCCTAATGTGAGCGTGAAGGCAGCTGGTAAAGTGGCTGGCACATGGTCCATTAGAGGAGCTCTACTTTCCTGCCGACGCGATGCTCCGCGGCTGAGCCACTGGGTGAGCCAGCGGTCAGGTCAACCGGAGGGAGACCCCCGGCCCTATTTATGGAGTTAATGGTTGACTTGGCTTAACCTACTAGATCAGCAAAACCATCAGCGTCTGGGGACATTTGTCAGCGCGGCCTCGATGGCGTTGGCCCTGTCCTTTAACGCCATCGCCTCCTCCTCCTCCTCCTCCTCTTCCTCCTCTTCTTCTCAGCGAGGTGGATGGAAACTTGACTCCGAGGGCCCCGCGTGTCAGGTTGCCTGCACCACATCCTGCCTTGCAGCTTTGCAGTGTCATTCTGGTGCTGGGTGCATGCACGTCTCTGGTCTGTAGGTGTGAGCCCACCACCAAGGTGTCGTAGCTCCGGAGGGTTCCGTCTCAGGGACGTGCCAGTGCATCCGAAACCGCTTCTCTCAGAGGCATGAAGGGGCCGCTGATCTGGTGGAAGGAGACGAGTTTCTGTTATGCTCTTCCATACTTTGCCTGTGTGCTCTACCTTGTGTAAAGTATGCGTATTTGCGTCCCATTTTCCAACGACAAGGATACAAATCGGTCAAGGCTTAACCTTGAGGCCAGCACTGGTGGTCGCGCGGCGCTGAAAGGAGGAGGTGGAAATGGAGGCAATGTGTCCAAACAATGCTTCACCTCTCTGAGTTTCCTGTTAGCGCGCAATTAGTTTCGCTGCCGTCTTGGGAGGCGACGCCCGGAAGCGCCACGGTATCTAGACAGCGTGCCTTCCTGCGCCTCGCTCTCATCAGACTGACACGGAGAACAGAGTTAGAGCACACGCTTATGGTAATAGAACATATTTTACTCCATTTGGCTGTTGGACATTTAACAGCAGTCGCGAGGCCCCGGCTTAATTGAATCCATCGACTCGTGTTCACAAGGGTGCCCAGATTTCAATTGCGGGTTAATGTATTTCCACGGAAACGGCACGTGTAGAGCGAATGAAATATAGATTGTGCGTGTTGTTCGGGGGGCCAGGAATGGCTCAGTGAGTGATACACGCGGGATGCTTATGCATGCATTAGTACTGTTCTCCACTGGGAGGAGGAGTAAGGAGGAGGAGGAGGAGGATGAGGAAGAGGAGGAGTGTGTGTGAGGGGGGGGGGGGGGTTGAAAGCTCTCAGCTCCTGCCGATGTGCCTCTCTGTCCTCTGGCTGACCCACGGTGCTAATGGAGGGCTGCTCTGAGCCGGGGGGCCGGGGCCGGGGTGTGGAGGGCGCTCCTTAAAAATGTGTCGGAGCTGATGTCCCACTGAGGAGCCGGGATACTTTCCGCTTCTATTTTAAGGTCCACGCATGAGTAGGCGAGGGGGCCGGCAGCCGGGGATCTGTCTCACAGTCAAAGGTGTCATACTGTTCCTGGTCAAACTATGAACTGTGGTTGGATGTGGCAAGTGAATACATTTAACTTGTGAAAATCAAGTTTTTTCCTTTTGCACGTCTTGTGCCAAGGAAGATGACAGTTTTTTTTTTTTTTACACTGAGCTGCTACTACTGTGTATTTTTTATCAGTTCCGCACCTCTTTGACATCTGACTCACTTTACAAACGTGCCCCCGTCCCACCACCACCATTACCCCCCCAGCCCCCTTGGCCAGGGAGGATCTTTGAAGGGATGAGGGGGTATGTAATCAAGGGATAATTAAAGACGAAGCTCTTGGTCACAGGGGCTGATGAATATTTCAGTGGGTGTTGCACTAGGAAAAGGCAGATGCAGCATCATGCTGGTTTCTTTATAAAGGACCCCACTCCCCCAGGGGGAGATCAGAGTGTGTGTGTGTGTGTGTGTGTGTGTGTGTGTGTGTGTGTGTGTGTGTGTGTGTGTGTGTGTCGGGGGTGTTAGGGTTAAGTCCTGAACACAGCTGCATTATTTAGACAAGGTCAGCTGTCCGTCAGCAGGGAGTCCACATCTGTCCCAGAGCGAACAGTTCCCTGGCATTTTCTGCTTGGCCAGGGCAGGACATTTTGTAACGGGGTTAGAGGGACTCCTTCCAGTTCTCTTTTATTTATTTTGTCTTTTATTTGTTTTGCGGTGCGGTAAGACTGAGTGAAGCCGCTGCGGCCCCCAGTCAAGTCATCTCGGACGTCAGCTTGGAAGAGGTTTGCGCGTCGTTGTTGTGCCTTTAAAAGAACCCCCCGCCGCGGGCTGAGCTGCTTATCAGTACCTGTTCCACCGCGGCAGCTGGCTAGCTCTCGGAGGCTAATCCCCCCTGAGAGCACGTTACCGGTGGGGGTTGGGGGGGGTTGGGGGTGAGGTCTCACGGTGAAGGCTCTGTGGTACTGATGGCGAACAGCTCTGCTCCTCACCCCCGGCCTCTGAGGGGCTATCGTCCCCCAGCTGCCTCCCGCTAACACCCCTCACCCCACTCGACCGTGGCTATTCCCCGGCCGCCATGACACTGAGCCGACCAGACACAATGATGCCAGCGCGGGCCCCCGCCTCCGCCCCGGCCCCCAGCCGACCGGAGAGCAGGGGGGTTTGTCGACGGGGGCGCGAGGGAGGAGAGCGCGAGTCACGGGAGGAGTCCGGTGTTTGTTGTGATCCGTGCTTATCCCCCACCCCACACACACACACCCCCAGCCGCTGGGAAGCACAGCGAGACGGGGAGAAGCCAAAGGGGGGATAGCAGTTTTGCAGAGTTTTGACAGCCCGCCGTCCCCTAGTCTCGTCCAGAGAGGCGTCTGCCGGCAACTCAGAGCCGCTTGCCGACGTGCACCGTAAACAGTGGAGTCACAAAAGAAAATACAAGGAAAAGTCTCCTCCGGGGTTTCCTGGAGGACAGGTTTTCTCGACGGCTCGGTTGTTTTGCTTGCTGCTCTACGGTCGTGCAGACAGGGACGATTTTATTCTCATCTTCACCCCAGGAAGCGGACTTAACAACAGTGAGCAGCTTATTGTGTGTGTGTGTGTGTGTGTGTGTGTGTGTGTGTGTGTGTGTGTGTGTGTGTGTGTGTGTGTGTGTGTGTGTGTGTGTGTGTGTGTGTGTGTGTGTGAGAGAGTGTGCATGTGTGTGTATTCCGGTGAAGTTTGGAAGCGTGCTCAGGCAGACCTCCTGGAGAGACACGTGCTGTTCCCAAACACAAAGAGCCATATTAAAATCTGTATTGGTTCCATATAGCCCCATATTTAAACCACAGATGGTTCTATGCAGCCCCATATTATAACCGCAAATGGTTCCAAGTTATAATATGGGGCTGCATAGCACCATCTGTGGTTTAAATATAGCTACATACCGTATACATAGGGGGACAGAAAAATTATTATGATATAGATAAGAGGAGGGCGGCACGGTGGCGCAGTGGTTAGCGCTGTTGCCTCACAGTAAGAAGGTCCTGAGTTCAAATCCCCCCTGAGGGCCTTTCTGTGTGGAGTTTGCATGTTCCTCCCCGTGTTAGCGTGGGTTTCCTCCCAAAAACATGCAGGTGAATTGGTCACTCTAAATTGTCCATAGGTGTGAATGTGTGTATGAGAGATCGTGTGTCTATGTGTTAGCCCTGCGATGGACTGGCGATCTGTCCAGGGTGTACCCTGCCTCTCGCCCAAAGTCAGCTGGGATGGGCTCCAGCTCCCCGTGACCCTGCATAGGATAAGCGGTTCTGATAATGGATGGATATTATTATATAATGTAACGTCTTAAGCACAGCCTCTCCGTGTTTATATTCATACTCATTTGGCCAGTTTGTACAAAATGATGTAATGTTGTCTGAGCTGTATGTGTTTCTTGGCACTGTCATTGTGGCAGGGTTTATCCTTGTAGCTAAGGGAAGCAAAACTCACCTCTGGAATTGTGTCCCACTCAGTGGCTGTGGAGCAGGTTGTTTTCCCTCTCATGTAAGCGACCATTGTATCAGTGTAACCTTCAGAGGATGATTGTGTTGCACGTTCTGTGGGCTTGTTAGGGGGTCTGGGTTGCCAGGCGCTTGGACGGTTGGCTTCTTCCATCGCATGGCTTTCAGACAGAGCCGGCAGGGAGTGACCTGACAATAGAGCCACAGCTTGAGTTCAGCCGAGGACAGGGCAACACCACACTGTAAAACTACAGGGATGAGTGCCCAGATTGAAAACAAGGCATAATTAGGGACGATGTTAAAGCTGTGATGAATACGGCTAAAGTCGCTCTGTGTTTCTTTCTCCTTTTTGACATCAGATTTATCCATATTATTACTTGACCTACTTGTCTGGAACACATTTTGTGTCCATATCACCCCCCCCCCAAACCATGTGTTCATTATGGTTTTTCTTTTCAGGTTCACTTCCCAGATGTGGAGCGAGTCGAGTGGCTTAACAAGGTAATACACTGTTCATCTCATCATCGTTCCTCCACTACACCACACTACTTCTCCTATGACACTGTTCATCTTGTCATCGTTCCTGCTCTACATCACACTACTTCTCCTGTGACTATGACTCTATCCCCTGGTTTGATTTAACCTCTTTATCTTTTTCCACTCCTAGTTTCCTATATTCTCAAACGGTCTAACGTCCCTATCCATCGCAATGCGTCTTCATAGTCGTCAAGTGGAAATAAACAAATAAAAAGGCTGTGTTCTTCGATAACCTGAGCCTCCCTTCACAGCAAACGTTGGAACAAATAAGATTTGTTTAAGGTCTAATTGCCGGATAAGTCACGTGCAATGTGGTGTCTGGCTTCCATCAGTCCTGCGTCAGTCATCAGTAGGAGTGTATCTGTCAGACAGTTAAATCACAATGCTAATGTGCAATCAAATTATTCAGTCTGTTTTATCTAATTTGCTCATGTTGGCCTGTATTAGCTTGCAAAGTGGGGAGCCAACGGCTTTACCCTTTAGCCATTAGCCACCAGCCAGATCAGCAGTGCTTAGCAACGCTGCTCCGCTAGTTAGGCCAAGTAAACATCAGCTTTTATTGTGCCAGGATCTGCTGGTTATAAGCACCTCGCAACAAAGGAAAATTTATTTTATAGTTATGTGCTTATGACACCCGCCTACATTTGATACTGTATCTAAGCGGTAGAAAGTGAAGTTGGTCTAAGCTTAGTTATAGGTTGGAATGGTTGGATACCGTTTCCAAGACTGCGATACCGAGTGTGTTTGGTGAACGTGAAAGTGCCGTAACCGTTCGTTAACGTAACGAAACGACCTGACACCGCCTACTGCTTGGTTGAAATGAGCCATTTGTGTGGCCCTATGGATGTTGTTAATACGCCAATAATAATAATAATACATTATATTTATAAAGCGCTTTTCAAAACACTCAAAGACGCTGAAATATCATATCCAATATCCACTCATATAAAACGGCACCCCTGCGAGAAGACGTAATTCATGTATTGTTTTGCATAGGTTATTCCTTACCTCAATTTAGTTTTTATTTTATAAAGAAAGTACACTTTTTTTAGTTTTGCCTGATTTGTTTTTAAAATATTTTTTTGTTATTGTGAGAAAAATCGTATCCTGAATTGTAACTAATCGTGAGTTTAGTGCACTGTTACATTCTTTGCAATTAGTACCATATTGTTTTACTATGCAAATTTCTCCGTTTAAAGTCAAGTAAGCCCAATGTGTGTGCAGTAGCCAATATGGTTCCTCAAACTTTTTTTGTTTATTTTTGGCAAAGTCTTAAAAATAACAAAATTGTTAGGGTTATAAATTCATTGAGTCTTTACATTTTCTTGATCTCTTTTCCTGCTTTCTCTTCAGACTGTTAGGCAGATGTGGCCATTCATCAGCCAGTTCGTTGACAAACTTTTCCGAGAGACCATCGAGCCGGCTGTGAAGGGTGCTAATGCTCACCTCAACTCGTTTTGCTTCACCAAGATTGACATGGGGGATAAGGTGAGCGAGCATCAACGTCGTAGCAGCTTGTTCATTTGAAGCGTTTACTAATACGTTGTCTTTGTGCAGCCGATAAGGGTGAATGGAGTCAAGGTGTACACAGAGAACGTGGACAAGCGGCAGATCATCATGGACCTGGAGATCAGGTGAAACACTTCTGCTCAGTCACTGCGGGGTATTCCATCAAGCTAGAAAAGTGAAAAGTTGGGGCTTATTTAGAGTTCTCTAGAAGTCTCGAAACATTTTGTTAGAGTTCTGTTCTATTACTGTGGCTAATATGAATCCCCGTTCCATTCCCTGGGTTATTTATAATAATAATAATAATAATTGACATTTTGTTTGTTTGTTGTTTCAGCTTTGTTGGGAATACTGAAATTGACGTGGACATAAAGAAATATTACTGCAAAGCGGGTATTAAGAGCATACAGGTATGGTCTATAGGGGTTAGCCATTACACTGCTGCTGCATCTGTTCCACCAACTAAGTCACCTGTATTCTTATCCATACACGGAATGGGCGTGGCCTAAGCCAGAACTGGGTGTGTGCCAATCAGAAGATGGTATTTTAAACCAGACATAGATTTGGTTGCCAGTGGTGATTTTGTACCCAATTTAGGGGTGCTCATGCCCAAGCATTGATAATGGTGTTTTCTTAATTTGCTTGTGTTTTGTCTATTTGCATGTGTTTCTTAAGTTGCAGTGTGTTTGGCGTCTCAGGGCCACCGTACAACACAGTGCTTGTTAAACATATATATTGAACGATCTAAGGCACCTGAAACTTATTCCTTTTATTTTGCATGCCTGACTCTAAACACCGTACTCATGAATCACTATCCTTTCAATAGCTGTAGGGTTAGATGAGTCAGCCTGTATTGGGCACTGTGTATGAAGAACTAGTTCAGCCTGCATTAGCCACTGTGAATGAAGGTCTAGTCTAGACTGTATTAGCCACTGTGAATGAAGGACTAGTTCAGCCTGCATTGGCCAGTGTGATGGACTAGTTCAACCTGCATTAGCCACTGTGTATTGGGGACTAGTTCAATGTGGGTAACATAAATAAATGTAACCTTGTTTGGAATGTCTCCCCATACATGTATTTGCATGTATTTTTGTTGTTGTTACTGGGTTAAGGAAAGCAGTCCTAGGCAGGGCCGTAGTTGAAGCATGTGTTTGTGGAGTGACAGATTCCACGTTGTGGTTTCTCTCTGCAGCTTCATGGCACGCTACGAGTGGTGATGGAGCCTTTACTGGGAGACATGCCGCTGATCGGAGCCCTGTCCGTTTTCTTTCTCAAGAAACCTGTAAGTGTCTGCTGTCCTCTTTTTCTTCTGTTTTCAAAACAAAAGATCCCGGTTAAATCAAGCTTAACCCTGTCAATTCTGGATTTTTGTATCTAAATGTTTTACATTGACCGAGCCCCTGCTCTGATGGTTGATTGTGGCCTTTGTTACAAAGTAGGTTGTCATTATAACATTTAAATTGCAAAACATGGTAATTATCCGCTGCTACGGCTGTCCACTTCCACATGAACATAGAACTTGATGTAGACTGTACTCTGGTACACTTGACCCGTTCCTTTTCAAGTGGACCCGGGCACGGTTCCGAGAGTTCACACTAGTCAAGTGACAAGTGGGTCAAGTGGACTCGGATCTGCTGCCGAGTACCGAGCGTGAAAGCCGCCCTCAGGATGTGGATTTGACAGTCGACATCAAAAGAAGTGAAGATTGAATCTCATCTAATCTAGCCAGCGTCTTTGAGTGTTTTAAAAAGCGCTTTATAGATATAATATATTATTCATTATTAATCTAAGTGAACGCTAACTGTACCAAAACATGAACTTCGTAACTATCGTCATATAACAGCATTCGATCATATTTAAATGCGGACGCAAAGTGGACTTCCTTAAATTCCTACTTGAAATTTGGCAGACAAAAATATCCGAACTCTGCCTATCTCTTTTGAAATCTCCGCATGAATGCAGCATCCGCCCATTTCCTCCTCTGAACTCCCCCACAGTGGAAAGGCAGGCGAGAGGATTGTTCATGGTCCCTCCATGTTGATCAACATATTGAATGGGCTCTATTATTCAAATGTTCAGGGGCATACCCCAGGAGTTCTACTAGAATAGGTTGACGTGTTTAAGAAGAAAAATTTAACAACTTAAGGCCAAGACTGAAACAATGATATTGACCGTTAGGAGTTTTTACCAATGCTTTTTTGACCATTACATTTCCAGTTGACAGTAATTATTATTATCATTAATAATAATAATAAAAATATTTTGGTGCAAATCCTTAAATTCTTAGACTTGGCTTTGAGTTTTTTCAATCGTTCTTCAAGGATAACAAGACAATAAAGCTAATTTACTTATATCTCTATGCCTCAAATGGTGACCAGGAGTTCCTTTCTTCTCTTGCAGTTACTTGACATAAACTGGACAGGTCTTACCAATATGCTGGACATCCCAGGTGTAAAGTAAGTTAAGTTTTTGGGATTTTTTTTTATATATAGTAGGACTCTTTTCTTTATCTGGAATCACATAGGAATGCGAAGAAATATTTTGTCCATATCGTAGTGCTTATCAGCTAAATTGCAGTGTTTACTCCATGTAATAAGAGAAGTGTGCATTGTGTTTTTATGAATACCTCCTCCTGTGTGGACACGATACAATGAGACACATAACTATAGATGTAGTTTGTCTAGACTGCACCCCTTGGTGTTGGGCCAGCACACCTTCCTGAGCCCCATCCAGTTTAAGGAGGAACTAACGTCACACAACTCTGTTTGTGGGGAAGGTTTTCAGGGGCGTACAAGTCAACAGCATTTTGTGGGTTAGGCTTTTATTACGAGGGGCCGTCCTAGGGAGTGGGCCACAGGACCCCCCCTTTAATCTAAATACCTCACCAAACGCACCGAATGCCTTGTCAGTCCTGACCCCGCTTCATCCCTAAATTCCTAAAATAACTGAAAAGTATTTTGATTTTGTCCTTGTCGCTTTGGCCAATCATAAACATATCGAAAGTATCAAGGTTTCTGGGCGTATTGCCTTGACTGACATCACTGCCAGTGGAGATAACGCAGGATAAATTCAACAGTCAATTAAGAGATAAGAAGTCTATATACAGAGAGAGGAATGTGTCTTTTACAGTTAATGAGAGGCTGCTGTTGTGGGTTACTGTGAGAAAACACGAGAGTCAACAAGTGTGATGGCGAGGTCAGTTTAGTCACTGTAAGAAAGTAAAGAAACTGAACTTATTGGAACACAAAGGGAAGGAATGCATAATAACTGTGTGGAAAAGAGGAAACCAGACAAAATGTGAAAAGAAATAAAAGAATTGAGGACCACCGACTAGTTTATAATTTATTTTTATAAAAACTATGACTACAATTTTTTTAATGAGGTCATGTTGTGGAACCCAGTTGAGGGGAATAACGTTTCTGAGATAGCTAGCTGGCCATATTTAAAGCCAAACAAGCTGCCTTAGTATCTTTGTTGTTAATTAACACACACACACACACACATACGCGAACACACACACACACACACACACACACACACACACACACACACACACACACACACACACACACGATGCAGGTCAATGTTTCCTCCATAGGAATGACATGAATACTGACACAGAGAGAGCGTGA
>JAVQJS010078805.1:2500-13484 GCA_036024795.1 Galaxias rostratus
AGCCCTCCCCCTTTCTGTACAGTCTTAAAATGTTACCTCTCTTACTTCTATTTTATGTTGATAGTATATACAGTGGTATCTTTACATTTCCTCTCCAGTAATCATGTCTAGCGCTGATAAGACCAAGGCTGCTTCCCAGACCGATGGGAAGGCTGCCCAGAGCAAGAAGTCCGAGATGGGAATGATGTCCTACAAGGCAAGTGGTTCACTGATGCACTACGTACTTGAGACACAAGACACAGACACAAATGAACATTTCACTTTAGTCATCGATCAACACACACATTTTTCTCCCCCCCTCCGACACAAGATCAAATAGTAAAATGTATTTGATAAGAAACACCAAAGTCAAGGTTCATTCTGCTCTCCACACTAGAGGTTCACGTAAATGGCGGGACTAAATGGAACTGTGTTTTCTCTTTGGCCTCAGATGTATGTGTTCGACCAGGAGAACTTCCAGGGTCGCATGATCGAGATCAGCAACGAGTGCATGAACGTGTGTGAGATGGGCATGGACCGCGTCCGTTCCCTGCGCGTTGAGTGTGGACCGTAAGTCAAAAGAACCGTTGCCATCGCTTCTGTGTTTTCGAACAACATGACATACTAAATGGTAAGAAACTTGCCGAGATTTACCGACTAGGTCTACCTCTTGCTCTATGCAGCTTCGTTGGTTTCGAGCAGATGAACTTCTGTGGTGAGATGTACATCCTGGAGAAGGGAGAGTACCCCCGCTGGGACTCCTGGAGCAACTGCCAGAAGAACGACTACCTGCTGTCTTTCAGGCCCGTCAGGATGGTGAGAACCTCCTCTCCTTCGTGCTTCATGATCCATACTTGTCTTACAGCGTTCTTCAAAGAGTTCTATTAATTTTGTATGGCTGCTGTTGGATTAAAAAAATGTTTTAGTTGCCGTCTCTTTTTCTGATACTTCCAAGCCTTTGAAAACCCTCTTAGCATTTGTTCACATCTCAAACTGCTAGTTTTGCTCTCTGCATCCTTGTATTACTCAATCTGCAATTTATGCTTCCTTCCTTCCTTCCTTCCATCTTTTCCAGGACCCTGAGAAGCACAAGATCTGTCTGTATGAGGTTGGACAGTTCAAGGGCCGCAAGATGGAGATCATGGACGATGACGTTCCCAGCATGTTTTCCTATGGCTTCACCGACAGAGTTGGCAGCATTGCTGTGAGCTGCGGAACGTGAGTTTTCCCTGCTTACTAGATACGTTTAGATTCACTGTCCAGAGGAGATGTCAGAATAAAGATAGGTAGTTACTCATAGTACCATTGAGTTCCAGTATTAGAAAGCAACTGACAACAGAGTTTATAGACACAGAACAAGATAGACCAAGTCCAAACATGTGGGATTAATAAGAATTAATTGGATATCTTAGAATTAGCTTGCTGTTCAGACAGTTGTACCTTTTCCACTCCTTCACAGCTGGGTGGGATACCAGTTCCCTGGATACCGTGGTAGCCAGTACCTGCTGGAGAAGGGTGAATACAGACACTTCAACGAGTATGGTGCCCGCCACCCCCAGTTCCAGTCTGTGAGGCGTATCCGTGACATGCAGTGGCACCAGCAGGGATGCTACACCATGTCCACCAAGTGAGGCTCAGGGAGGGAGAGAAAGAGAAAAAGCGGAAACACGGGAGAGGGGCGGAGGAAAAGAGAAAAGGGGAGAGATGTCTGAGGCATTACTTAATAAACCCTTGGCTTAAGGGAGAATGAAGCTAAGGTTCATGACCTCTCCCAGATCGGAGAGAAAATCTCAATGGAAGGACCAGATAAATAGCACACAAACCTCCATCCCTCTCTATCTACACTCTTCTCTTTCTCTCATTTGGTCCAACCTCTTCTTCCTACCAAATCGCCTCTTTCCTTTTTTCGTCCCCCCAATCTATTTTTCTCTGCAGACCTTTGCAGTACTGAAGAGGGAACTAGATCTATCTTGCTGTTTCAAACACATGATTCTTGGCACAGGCTTTGATGCATCATGGGGAACTGAGTTTCTATAACCTATTTCCAACTTCATAACCCTGTGTATTACACCCACCCTCTCTGCTGTACAGAATCCTGGCAAACTTTTCAATAAAACAAATATTCTTGATTTCACAAATATTGTGCTTGTTGTTTATATGACAATATCTAATTTGATTTCAATAAAAAAAAAGTCTATAAGATGAATTATGTGGGAATGATCACATTCGTTGTAGAACAAGTTATATTCTGAACAGAAAGCAAATTCTTGTTTGTGGAGGCTAAAATTTACCATCTTTTATTATTGAGGTAGCTAGAGAGTATTTTTTATTTGTAATAGCACACCAACTGTAGGTCAATTGTAAAAAATATTATTTAAAAAAAAGAATAAAGGGCAGTTTTTATGCTTTTGTGTTTTCATATTCCTGTAGTATGTTATGTGGCTTTTTGTGCATGTAAAAGGTCTGAAAATGTACAAACCTCATAGTCCATGCCAAAGGGAGTTACTCTCAGAAAACATCGCTCCTTAACTGCCTAAAACGCCTCGTTTGGAGTCAGTTTTTTTTCCCATAGCTTATCTACATCACTATGTTATGCATTTGAATAATGTTTGGAATGCCCTCAACCAGAGCCATTCAGAGCAGAAGTTGGGTGTTTTTGCCATGTCGAGAAAACGCTGTTTTTCTCAGCGCAAAGGCAAATTCTCTTTGTTTGGCCAGCTGACCAATCAGAACAGACTGGACTTGTCAACTGTGGCCAAAAGATTACCAGCTCCGTGGCTGGTGAAGTTAGTTCAGCCATTTACTGCAAGGCTGTCGGGCTCTTTTTCGGACTGAAACTATGTACATGATACAAACCAAGAAGTAGAAGAAGTAGACCTTAAGAAGTAGAACTTTTTATTAAAAACAACATCACAATAAACATACTAAAATAGTATAGTAATAATAAATAGTTTCAAACACTCACTTGTAATTACAGACCAATCATTTAACATATGTACATATTTGTATGTGTAATCTTGAAGAACAATACAGAAAATCTAGTTGTGAAATGTTTGGTTGAAGCCCTAGCATTTTTTGTGAAAAAAAAACCTCCGTATATAATATGTTTTCTAAAGATATAATAAAGAAGTACACGTTTTTATAATAAGATTACCCATTAAATCAATGGTTTACGATGTGCCCTCTAACAAAGTGTGATCCCTAACCAGACGATAACCTCAGTCTCCCACCGCTTTCCTTGCTTTCTGGATATGTCAACGTGACATCATCCGGACAAATTCTGTGAAGAGACAACCGAAGGATCAGGGCACACAGTGGGTGAACTCACCCTAGGCTCAGCACGAAATCACCCGTTTGGTTCTCACCCTCAAAGTCGACCATGCCATCCCCGTTGAGGTCCACGTCTCGGAGGATTGCGTCAATCTCTCGGTTCGTGAGTTGTTCCCCCATGAGCTTCTTCATGGCCTCTCTCAGCTCTGTTAAACTGATCTGCCCATCACCGTTCGAGTCAAACTGGTCATACATTGGAATGGAAGAGATGTAGAGTGACAGTAAGGTGTAAATAGCAAAGAAACAGTATGTGACAAGACTGAAGGTTAATGTATCATATTCTTTCAGAGCGGGTCAACAAAGAGGAGAAAAAAATGTAACACATTTAATTTGTCATTATTGACATGGTGCAAGAAAAGTTTTGTTATGGAGTTTGAGTTAATATCCATACTTTAACAGTGTTTTGCATTCAGTTTAAAAACAGAGCAAACTACTTGAAAATGTTGGTAATTTTCCATGAACTTTCTATAAAAAAATGTACAGTCTGGGTCTTTCTTGCACAATGATCAAAGCGTTAACCAGAATACACAAATGAATGACTTTGGACTAACCTCCTTGAAAGCATCTCTAAGTTCTTTGACTCCGATCATATCCGCCGTCTCTGCCAGCATCTTGGGGCCCATCAGCTCCACAAAGTCTTCAAAGTCTAGTTTACCACCACCTATGTAGAAACAAGTGCTCCATCAAAGTGTGAATTATTTCAAGCTATTTTCAGAAATATAAAATTATTTGAGATTGGTTATTATAAAAGACTTCAAGTTCTGACAGTTTGACATTAGTATAAATCTAAAACCTATCTTTTTTTATTGGGTGATTAATATGGTTTTACTGGTTATTTAATATAAACATAAGGAATCATTGTTTTTCAGTATGAAGCCACCACATGTTTGCTGGTGAATCTCTAGCATTATATTGCTTCGAAGGTTTCTCTTATTTAAAGCTGTACTCTCCTCCGCCATTGTATTTGGATTGAATATTGAATATGTGAAATATGCCCTTCCTCTTTAAAATCTGCCAGTAAAACCATTGGGTAACACTGTGTTACAAGGTATAGACGATCCGATATCATGCTCACATATGGACTGGCCCAGTTCAATAAGCTCCATCTCAGTTGGCATATAACCCATGGTCCTCATGCATTCTCCAAGGTCGTTGTAGCTGATGTAGCCTTTCTTATTCTTGTCAAACTCCACAAACGCTTCACGCAGTTCTGTGGCAACACACACAGACACATACACAGACACACACACAGACACACACACACACACACACACACACACACACACACACACACACATGGGTTGCATGTAAGAACCGTCATTTCAAGATCACTGATAAATTGCGAGGTATGGGTCAGGGATTTACCTTCTATCTCCTCCGGCCGCAGATCTCTGTCCTAGAGAGGGATTAGGGGGACACAGAGACACAATATCAGTCACCTTCTAAAACCCAGACTCACACATACACCCTCAGGCTCCTCAGAAGCAACCCCTCAGCAGAATACTTGGACACAGACTCTTTGGCATTAAACCTCAGGCACACAAATGCAGAGATCCTAGGAAGTTCCATGCTGCTCTACAAAAGCAACTGACAATACAGGCATGAGGGACATGGTATGATGACACATGGCACGATGAAGCATGGCATGATGACTCAGCCAAGTGAGGACATGACCTCTAGCACAGCTAAGAGAAGGCACAACCCTTACAGAGACAAATTAAGGCATCAATAAAAAGCATCGCAAGCAATTAAGAGCATCGGTAAAGTTGTCATAATTTATTTTCAAAAAGAAAATGTACTTAATTTAAGTCTTATGATTCAGACCAATTGCCATTTAGGTTCATCTCAAGAACCTTCAAAAACCTTGAAACCATCGTATGCCATACAACGTCCCTCACTTCATCCAACAACGTCCTTCACTTCCACTCACTTCCACACATCCCTCAGATCAACATCGGTCCAACAAGAATCCTTAAAAAAGTTGTAGAAGCCGTATGCCCCAAATTTTGCTTTTATCGATCAATCTGAAGCCAATTCAATGGTGGTTTTCTAATTTGAGCTGGCACTAGTTCAGCGTCATCTCTGGAGTTGTCATGTAAACCAAACTACATGACCCATTAAAATACCATTTGCAAAAAATCTCCTCAATATCCAAAGTGTACCAAGTTAAGACAAACTCATCCTTCTTACAAATGTATTCATTGTTAATACAATTCAGTTTAGCATGGTAAGATTTACTATTTACTTTGAAGCTCCTTGCCATAATATGTCCGGGGTAACGTTAAAGAGGCAGGGTGCGCACCTACATCAATTTCTATTTTGAACAGATCGGCAGACTTTGTCCGATAAGCACAAACCTACCCTTGATTTCAGGTCATTTAAATATTCCTTTCCCTCATTGGCATAATTTGGTTGTGGACAGCATACATGGCACACAGACTTCAAGTTATCCTCTTGGACGTTGGCTGAAGGTTCATTTGTTTAACAACACTCGATTGGCTATGAAAAGCGATGCCCCCATTAAATCTATCTAGTTTAAGATCTTTTCACAGCAATTAAACAACTTGAATTTGATTAAATAGTGACTGATTGTTGATTCATTGAAGTTCTCCAGGACTTTTGCAAAGCTTTTTATACTCTGTCCTAAATCTATCAAACGGTCAACGGAAAGTGCAGTCAGGAAACTTTGTCCCGAGAGAACCAGTCCAATGCATCCTTTCACAGCTATACTGATTAGCAGTGTCTGGACTATTTTTTCCAGCAATTTGAGCCCTGGAATCTTTTCTCTGGCTTTCCGCTTCTTTAAAAAAATAAATATTGAGATTTTTGACATGGATTTTTGACAAAGTTTGACATGGATTATGCCCAGATTATTTAGCAGAATGTCTTTCATCTGGACAAAAGCACAACCTCCTGATCAAAATTCCCCCAACTGAAAAACTAAAAGTGAAATTGATAGAGTGGGCAGAGATTTTACGTAGGGCTACTGTCTTCCTTAAAAGATAGCAGACAAATGTCCATATTTTTTTTTCATTGTTTTAAAATGACTACTATTAACAAAATACTATTGTACATTTAATCTAGTACTGCATTTAAACAGTTTTTTATCCATCCATAATTATGTAATTTTTTACACAGTTTTTATTTTATATTATTTTGTGTTTAGTGTGTTATTCAATGTGTTGTTTTATAATTGCATCAACAATTGTTTTTGTTGAAATGTAATCTTGTAACATCCTTTAGTGAAGGGCTACACAAAGGAAGAGTATAGCAGATTAACATATGTATCACAGTGATATGCACATAACATATTTATAGATTACTGTCTACACACCTTCTGTATTTTGGTATGGGTAAACACTCACCCATCATAAATCACCATGGAAACCAGATTAGTGCTGGGAAGTTACCTAGCAACCACTAGAGATTAGGAGATTTGGTGGGTTTAGCTAGGATGAGACACATGTCCAATGTTGTGCTCGTGTGGACACACACACACACATGCACACACCCACACCCACACACGGATAAATAAAATAACAAGGAAAGTTGTTAAAATAAGTGTTTTGATAATTTTTTAAAAATGGTCTACTAGAATCGAAAATTCTGCACCGTTTCTATTTACTCTAGTGGTCCATCTAGAAATTACACATCTGGAGCCCACTGCTCCTCTCACCGTACCAACATACTGAGCTGGAAAACTCAATACCAATCGTTTGCACTGGCTGACACCAATGATTGTCCATTGCAAACAAAATGTTGTGCCTTCATCAAAATATGTTGTTATTTATGAGCTCCAGTTTAGAAAGGTAAATGGGGCAGCAAAGTCTCCTAAAAAACCCTTGAACTGCTGAAATAACTTGGTATTGATTATGCAAACTGTTGACTTGTAATTATTTTTTTGAAATGTAAAACTAACATTTTACATTTTCAACCAACAATGATGGGAACTGTTTGAAACTGAATTGTTGGAGGGCAACAACAGTGAAATGGTATAGTGACAGTGGTAGTGAGCACATACAATGTGTACATTTGTACATACAATCTGGCTTTGTTCAAAGCCCTGCTTAAGGAAGATGCAGGCAGAGCCCACAATGTGCTGCAACACACTGTAGTTCTGGACGGACCCTGAGTCCTCCTCCTCATCTGGGCCCACTGGCTCTATCTTTCCCACCTGGGGGGCCCCTCTCCCCTCCTTGGACAAATAACCAGGTGGTTAACCAAATCGTTTGTGCATTGAATCTAGCATCCAATCATCCATACATGGTCCAACATAGTTGGATCTCTTTCTGCAACTCGGAAGGGTTGCGTTGTGCTTGATCAACTTACAGCAGATACTTTTGTCACGCTTCGGTACTCAAATAGAGCAGTGATGCTTTCACTTTTCTACCACTACAAATCCCAAGGCTATCCCAAGTGTTTATCACAATTACATGAAATCCCCTCGCATAAAAAAACTAGTCTATTTGGTGGGTTTTCAGATACCACAGAATGGTTGAGTATATTAAATCATATGTAGTGTGTAAACCCCAATTGACCAGATATTCATATGGAAAAGCAAAGGCCACTGTATAGGATTTCCTTAAATGTGAAAGACTTACTGTAGGCAGGCAATGCCATTTTCTAGTCAATCTCCCTCTCTTTAGCTCTCTTCATATCATTTATTCAGGCTATACAAGGTCATACAAGGTGTCTAAGAGTTAAGACTACAAAAACATGACGTTACCATATTATACAAGTTTCAAGAAAAGAAAATACTGGGTAAGACTATACTTTGCTATTATCATTAACTAAACCATGATTTTGCGTTCTGTTAAATTCCGTATAATGTTTGTTTTCACGCTGTCATGGCAACAGAGATTAACTGTAGGACATTAAAAAGCAATCAGACACTAAAATCACTGCCTATTTAATCTTCTGCTGAAACACTTTGTATCTGGCTGACACTAGACATCTGGAACATAGACATCACAATGAGTAAACTTTTTGCCACACTCACACAATTCCCACTGTAACTTGATTTTAGCTTGTTTAGTAAATAGTAACAAGCCTGCAAGTGTGTCTATTGGTGGTGTCCAGTTACTGTTTAAATTAACTATGATAAAGTGACTCCATGCAAGTTCTGCTTACTTTGTTTCCTATTGCTGAACTGAACTACACATACAGAGAAACAAAAGTTTGTATCATACAATAAAGACAAACAAATGGCCACCTCTAACATGCACATAAATGTGTATACGTCTTACCTTCTCTAGTTTGCTTTTCATTGATGGTTTGGTGCAGTTTCCCATTACCTTGTCTTTTTTCTAAATAACAAACACCCCTTCTTCTTCCAGTATTTCTTTCTCCCCCCTCGCTCTCTCTTCTTTTGACCTTCCCTGTCTTTCAGACACTAAATGTCCCATCCAAAGTTTGGTGGCTGAGGAGATGCTGCTTTTTCAAGACGTCCTATTTTGCTACTGTGACGGCTCACATTGATCATTCCCAATATTTTCTGCGGTGACCTCAAATGACCCCTTCCAGATCTGGATCTTTCCCCAAAGTTTCCCTGAAAAGAGCCCTGGATGTATAGAGACAGACCTTGCTAACACTTGTCTCTGTCCGAAGAGCTGCCATGCCAGTTTGGACAGGCACGGCATCACGCTCGCTCTTGTAGAGTCAGTGCCCCTTTCTCTTAATCCCCCTTCATCTCCTCTGTCTTACACATACTCTCCAGCGAGGCTTATAGCACCATTCAAAATGACTACATTTACAAGGAGGAAGACAGAGGGAATTAAAGTGCAAACCTCATGGCGTTTAATCCCCGTCAAGTTAGATTAAATGGAGGGATCGAGAGGAGGAAAAGAAATATTGTAAGAAAGATAGAAAAGGTTGAAGAGAAAGCCATTTAAGGAAGAAAGGAGAGCAACTGTGAAATGAGACGGAAGGAAAAAGGAAAGAAAGTATGGAATGAACACTTGTGGCAGACGAGAATTGTTTAACTTATTTTAACGGTACTAAAATTCATACCTCAATTTGGACATTTGTGTGTGTGTTTGACATATTTAAAAAACGATTGCACCTAGCAGTTAAAAGTCTTCAAGACAGACTCATAAGTATTTTTTAAATAAACACATCTGTGTATATCCATGTTCCATGCATTGCAGTCGGTCCGCCATCAGTGACTGTTTTGATTGAATTTCATGTCTGTGCCACATATTGCTCCATTCATTTAGTACCGTTTTTATTGACAACAAACCAAAAGCTAACACAACTGGCCTCAATCCTCATTAGAAATCAGTAAAACCACCTTTATGCTTGTTGTGATGACATTCCCATGGCCTGACAACCAGTCCTGGATGGTTAGGAGCTGAGGTCAGCAGGTGCAGTTACCACCGCTGACCACTAGGACCATTGTTTGATTACGATCAGTGACTGCATGGGCTCTGCCAAACTCCTTCTTTTTATCTAAACCACTTATTTTGGAAAACGTGGACTCTGTTTTATCAGACATTTTAAATTATCAGCAAATAGACCTTGCGACAAAAAAACTTGATTCAGAGTTTCAGAGATTCAATGAGTTCAGAACAACATTGGGAAGGGGAGCATATGGAAACATGTGTAGACTCTTTAGACACTGAGCAAGGCTTGCTTACATATCCACAACTAACTACATCTGCTACCTTGCCATACAGCAAATAATAGTTTCACAGCTATTTACATATTTGTATACCTACCTACCTACTTACCTGCCTACCTATAAATCCATCTTATTACAGTTCTATATATATACATATATATATATATATATATATATATATATATATATAGAGAGAGAGAGAGAGAGAGAGAGAATATACGTAATAGCAATGGCCTTACTCCAGTGCCTAAAATAAAATAACAAGCATTTATGTAATTTCTTCATTATCAGCCAGACTTTCAGTCCAGGGTTAAGTCGCTAACAGAAATCCAAGGTTAACACTACTGACACCTAAGGTGTTCGATTACACCACAGCCAGTCAAAGAATCCCTCCATCAAGTGACTGGATAAGTAAGACCAGTTCAGGTGTCACCTAAGAACACTCTGAACCTCTGAAGGACACAGGGTTAATGTGGACAGAATGAATAAACTAAGATGGAACCAATACCATTAAGCCACACTCATTATCTAATGGCTGCTCTGATTCTAATGATGGTGTCAATGAATCAAGCAACCGAAAGGCAAGTGTGCGTGCGATGGCGTGTGGGTCCATCCATGTCAATCTACTAGGGTCCAGTGCACGCAATGGTCTGGCCTAAAGAGCAACAGAACATGGGAAAATAAAAGACTGTTCTGTCGGGGGAGAAAGAATTCCGTTGAGTTCAAAATCAGGGGGAGGTGGAGGCCTCCAACATACACCTGTGTCTCAGGAAGGTCAGGGGAGAAGGTATCTGGCATACACCTGTGTCTCAGGGAGGATGCATCTAGGGATGTTGGAGAGAGACTGCTGCATATAACCTTTTTACCTTTTTTTAAGTTTACGTATGTATTGTTTAATGTTTGTTTTCTCCAAGAAATACACACTCACACACACACACACACACACACAAACACACACACACACACACACACACACACACACACACACACACACACACACACACACACACACACACACACACAAGTCCGTGCTCTCAGCTCAAGCGAATCTGCAAA
>JAVQJS010078817.1:0-12735 GCA_036024795.1 Galaxias rostratus
ATTTTATTTACTTTGCATTATATTCTATTGAAGTAATTTGTATATTGTATTGATGTCTGCATTAGCGTTAGGTGTCGTAGAGACACAAGAATTTCATTGCATACTTTTGCCTCTGTAAACGTTATGCATATGACAATAAAAAATCCTTGAACCTTGATGTAATTCCACCACATCTCTTTCCTTGACCACGCGTCTGCTAGCAACTCCCAACTAAGGATTTGGGTTTTTTCCTCACTTCATGCCGAACATTTCGTGCACACTTTCAAACAAAAACACATAATAACAACGGAATGTTTAAGCAAACCACTTAAGGGACCTAAAAACTTCCAACGTTTTCCGAAAGGATTCAGAGCTTTTGAGCAAATCTATCGAGTCAGAGGACCCGCTAGATCACTGAGACGGAACCAGCGCACATTTGTTCTAACCAGAGAAGGTAAAGGAAGACCCACAACCCACGTTTCTTTTTCACGTTTAATAAAACATGGCAGTAGCTTTCAGAACTCTCCCAACTTCACTACGTGAGCTCAATTTCAGAACGTTACCACTAAAACTCCAGACCGCATTTCGATCCAGCCACAACCAAGCCAAGACTCAAAATTCACTCTTTCAACACAACACCACAGGTTGTTGGTTGAGAGTAACACAATACCCACGTTCGTCGCACATTGACCGTTTGATGCTAAAGCTAAGACAATTTCCACTGTGTTAATCTACCATAATTTGTCAATATTTTAACTGTTTAGATACTAACCGTTTTAGATTATCAATGTCATCCCTTAATTATTCTTTGTAGTATTTGTAGTATTCTTTGTAGTTTTCATGTGTTTTTAGACAGTTTTGTATTCAAACCCAGCTGTATCGTTTCGTTTCATACTATCAGATATTCTTTAACACAGAACTTCAGTGCTTTCGAATTTAGACTAAAACATTGCATATTACAATCTTAAATTAATGCTATATTGATTCGGTTTCTCACAGTGCTGTGCTTTTGTCCTAAAATAAAATAATGTGTGGTGGTGCCCCTATCCTCATTACCCATCGTCATATTGATTGATTATTATTGATTCAGGAATGAATTGATAATCTACAAAATTGATAGTCATTTACACGCAAGTAGTAAACCAGTTACCCTACACTCAACTTAACTTCATAACCAACTGTCAATAAGTGCTATACGCATAATTTTCAACGCATACACTTTTTCTACCCTCTTAAAGAATGGCACTGCACATTAGCTTGTGTACAAATGATATTCATGTTGGCAAAGTTTTTGTTCTGATTTGATTAATAGTTGATTTTTATCAATATTCAGTTTTAAATGCCGTGTCTGTCGGCCTCGAATAGGAATTCAAAGTTTATATTATATACTCTCAAGTCATGTTTTCAGCAAAATAATGTTGCAGATGTAAACTTATTGTAAATAAACTGTAAATTATTTTTGGAAAAAGAAGACACTAAAGAATTGCAGTGTGAAACTGTGACTTTTTCTATAATTTGCTCAAGTGTATTTTTCTCAAGAGGTTGTTGTGGACAGACGTCCCCAAAGCATCCAAAGTTAATTGCTCAAAGTTGAATGTTGAACCATATTAATGCATTTTCAAATGTACCTATGAGACTGTTCTTGATACAGTTATATACAACAATTATTAGGATGTTTTACAATAATACAGTGATCTTAACAAAAGTAATTCACAGCACAGTGGCATTTTAAAGCACAATAACACCCTCTGCATTTCAAACATCCCGTATTTAGTATGGCCATTTATTGTGTTTCTAACATCACTGTGTAAATGGGACATTGTCCAAGCTAGTCATCATTCAATTGTATGTTGATAGTATTCCTCAGTATTAAATATACATCATTAATTTCCGCACGTCTTTTACTGGAGAACTGTAAGCCCAGTTCTTCCATAAATATCACATAAATATCAAATGTGTCTTCATCACAAGGAATCCAACTGTGTAGCACACATTGTTCTTCAGACATATCCAGCTCCACATGATCAAGTTCTACGGCACAGTCCTCCGTGTCCCATAACTCTGGGGTGGAGTACATCACATTTTTCCACATTTGGGTTGGATGAGGGTCCAATTTGGTGTGCATTCCAGACATCGTCAATGTAATTTAGCTCTTCCTAAAAACAAACGTTAAGAGAAAATTAAGGAATATATTAGATAAACACACTAATCACTGCATAAGTCATAATCCTGAATCATTTTGGTTTTCCTGATACGGTGCTTTGCAGTAGTCTATGTATGACTTTAACACCCAAGCATCATACCTGGACTATTCCCATTACGCACAGTTGCAGTATGGATTTATCCAGTAAACTTCCATCAAACCCTCCTTCGTCCCATTGCTCCCCATGAAGCTGGATCCAGTATTCCATACCCTGCTTCCGGAAGATGCCCGCACCATCTCTCTATATGTTGGTTTGCTGTACTCACTCCAGCGACTTCGCTCTCCCGACAAATTGTCTCCATGGGTGTGCGTAAAGGTCTCTACAACTGTCGTACAAGGCAGTTTTCTGCGCCGCGTTCAGTGCGCACAAGTTTTGGACTGTAACTTTATGTTTCTATACTATTCTCATGCAACTTCCCCGGACCCTGTTGTTCATAGACGGGAAAGTCAATGGCACGGTTTACATTTGCTGTCTTTCCGTCGGCTGTGCCTGTTGTCCTACAGTATGCAGCAAAGGATTCTGAATGTTTATGATAGTCCCGTCTACGTCCAAGAGCAGCAATAATTTAATCATAAAACATTTCAAGGTTAAAGTAAACCTGTATTAACCGAATTCATATATGTATATTTTAGTTATTTTTTTGCGGAGTTTATTTTGCGCTGCTTCTACATAGTGGCTGCCTGCCATGTCAGAAGAATTCTTTGCTCAGAGTGACCTTGTGTTATACTGTGCACTTGACAAATAAAACTCTTTGAACTTTACTCCATGTTATGGTGGCTGTGGGCATCTAAATCCTACTGGAAACTTACATGAATGTACAGTAAATTCTTTTAAGCACACAAGATAAATAACTTGTGCACACAAAATAAAAATCAAAGATTCCTTTTGGGACTTTAGGAGCTCTGTAATGGGGCAATAGTCAGGAAACACAAATATGTTCCATACTTATCCAGAACTGGAAATGACTGACATCAAATTCTATACTGCATAGGAACCCGATTGAACTGTGGATGAGTACATGGACCATGAAAGATCAAGTAAAAAATGGTTGGATTGATTGTTTAAATACTATGATTACTTTTACGATAGTATTTTTTTTTAAAGTGACAGGTTTGATTAAATTGGAGGTATTTCAATAGATAAGCAAGGTTTCAACACAGAAGAAACAAAAACATTTCCCAACCGCCTTATCACAAACAGTGTACTAACAAAATAATTGAACTCCAGTTTGATTAATAGACAATGCCATTTGTCTGTTACATAAGTGTTAGGTCTTAATTTGATTTACTGTATACTGCAAATGGAGTACACAGAACACAAACAAATTAAGGCACAGAGTTTGTAACATATAGTTCATTTATTGTCGTTAATTTACACAACATTCAGACATTGTCCCCTGGAAGTAGTGGACCAGCCTTAATCATGGGAGGTTCAGCAGTATTTACAGCTGTCTGTCTATTCAACCTCTGTCCACTTGGCAACAATGAATCATATTGTAATCATTTATTTGATGGGGATTATGGGTTTCTACCATCAGCATCACATTCCAAAATCTTTCTGTCACCATTGCGAGAAAACGTCTAAATCCCGCAAAAAAAGAAAATCAAACCCCAGCAAAACTTAAAAAAGATACATCATACAAATATGAGAAATATTAGAAAACTATACACGATTGAATGTGCTTGATATAATTTACCATTAGAAATATGTTTTCTTAAATATATAATTTCTGATTCTTGACCAAATGTATAGTACTCAAATGTACATAGCATCTACATTTTTTCAATACTGTAACATGCAAATCTAAAGATCTGTGGTGAAACAGGAGATCAAAGGAAATACATAATGTTTCAAAACAGGTTGATACAGAATTTGGGAGAAGATAAGTGGATTCAATCTTAAACTGATAAATTGAAAAAATGTGAGACAGTGCAATGCTGCAACTGTCAGTAGAACAATACATTCCATTGCATACACTTCAACAAATGTATATATAATATACAGCCACTCAATTTGAACACAATCTGGCAAACAGTTTGCAATTCTACTTGAATCCAAAACAAGGGGTCACCAAGTATGAAAGATGAGAAAAGATGATATTGCTAATTCATAGTGAACTAAAAAAACAAGACCCTCTGAGAGTCTGTTCTTCCTTTGTAATTACCTGGACATTTTTATATTCACTGCATCAACAACAACCTGGACTGCTGCCACTTTCAAATGAGGAACACAAACAAGAGGACTCTGCTGTACAACATTATTATAACAATAACAGAAACGTTCACGTAACACTGGCTATTATTAGTATCGATTACCATAGCCAGTTCAAACATTCTCTGCTGGATGCTATTCTATGCCTAAAGAGCCAGGGGTGGAAAGGTGACCATTATCTTGAAAGAGTGGCCCGTCTTTCTCTCTCGTGTCAGCGGAAAGCCCTTTTGACGAAATAAATAAATGAATGAATAAGTGTTGATAGAAGACAACAAGGAGCCACAGAGGATGGGCCACTGTTTCATCCTTAAATAATGACACTAATATACATCATGATTCTAAATATATATTTTCCAAACAGCTGTACCTGGAAACTACAGGTTTCTGTGAAATCAACTAAATGTATGACACAACAATCAACAGTATCTAAAACCCCTTCAGGATGCTGTTTAATTCATTACATGGGAGTCTGGTACTTCGTTGTGTTTTGTATTTTTTCTCTGAAGAGGTAGTTTCACATTTCACAAAAGGGATATGGAAGGTGATGATACACCAGTGTCGTTTTGTTAAAAACAAACAAAAACAAAGGATATTTCCTAACACATTGAGAATCACCATCACAGAAGAGGAAAAATATGTAAAACGTATCCGCGTAAATGCCCTGCTTTTTCAGAGCACTGACAGTTTGAGAGAGAAACTCATTTCCATTCAAGAAACAAGCTCAGATACTGAGAACGAGCCACCCACAGTTATACTTCCCCTCTCTTTTCCTTTATCCACCCAAAAGACTTCCCTCTCTCTTCAGAAGGAGATGCAGCTAGTCTTTATAGCGGACTGGGAGGGAGCTAGGTGTACCCCCAACCACTGATTATGGAACGTAGGCCTGTCAACAGTTCCAGCTAGCACAGGAAGGGCCACTTTATCCCGGTGAGTCACTCAAAGGGTAAAAGGGTTTATCTCAGGTTGAGTGTTAGAGCTGGAAGCCCTCCATAGGCCCGTCCTGCTGAAAAATGAACTGAGCCTGGTTCTGATCCACTTGTGGTGCAATGTTGGCATCTTCCTCTTCCACCCCAAAATAGTGTTCAATCAAGTCAAATGCTTTCTGGTAGATTTCCTGGTTCTCGTGGCTTTGCAGGAACTCTATTTTATCCAGACCTAGAACAGTAGAAGTTACCAATGGTTACGATTCACTATCCAAAGTACACAAACATGGTTTGCTGCCACCCTCTAGTGGATCAATGTTGTATGTACAGGCTGTTACCACACGCCACGTTCGCCACCCATACTGTGAAACCAAACATCTTGTATCATTGTTTGAATGGAAACCCAGAAGTGGGCAAAGTTTATGGTATACCTTTAGTCCATAGATAAATATATTAATTTAAAACGACAATTATCCTTTTTAACTTTACTTTGTTTGAATGTTTACTGAACTCCAGATTGCCACCAATATGGAAAGAAATGCCACCAGAAATCTGGCCACTGTAACTAAAATAAATGATTGGTGACAGTGCTGCCAAATGATATCTTTTGTGTTTTTATGATATTATTATTATTATTTTTATCAAAATCCTAAAGCTATATTTTTGTCAAACAGTGCCGATTTAGTTTGATTATTAACTAACCTCCTTTGATCTACCCACTGGCATCATTTCTTCCCCTCACACAGTATATTAATCAAAAACACGTAGCTAGTAGCTTTTGTGCTACTGCCTCTAGCGTAAAAGGTTATTTGGGAGTCCTGGTATGTAAAATTAGCCTCCAGCACAGCCCCAGTGGGCATGTGGGTTCATTCTGACCCCACACGTTTCTGTACTGACCATAAGCCTCCTCAATGAGAGCACAGTAGGGGTTGATGCCAGTTCCGTTCTGCTTGGCCTCCTGCTCCCCCAGTCTGAGGATGTTCTCCAAGCCATTCAGAGAAACCTGCACAATCTTTGAATCCATTACGGTCAGCAGGTCACACATAGGCTTGATGGTGTTCAGAGACACCAGGTACCTACACGCGCAAACATGGACCCGGAAAGAAAGACGTTAGCACAGTGCTTGAACTACCGAAACATATGCATTCATATGAATGAAACCTGAGGTAGGTGCAGCCCAAAAACAGATACCTGATCTGCGCAGGAGTGCCCCCGGAGGTGGCATTTGTAATAGCCCAGGCAGCCTCCTTCCTAGTACGGAATTCAGCCTTCTGCAAGATCTCAATGAGGACTGGGAAGATGTTGGCATCGATAACGATCTGAATAAAAGGACAGATGTTGCATGACGTGTCCGGAGATAAAAAGAAAAGCTTTTGGAGAGAGAGAAAAACGGAAGGAGTGAGACATTTACTTGGATCTGTGCACGGTTTCCCGCAGTGATGTTAGATACAGTCCAACACGCCTCCTTCTTTATGGACTCCTTGGGACTACTGAGTAGGTGCAGTAGACAGGGCAGAGCTGAACAATTCAGGATCACCTAGAATGGTCAAGAGGGAAGCAGTGGTTAAGTCATGAACCAACGATGTCCGTGGAAGACTCACCAACTAACACATAACCCTTGTCTTACCTGAGTCTGAATATCGTCTCCGGTTACAATGTTCCCCACGGCGCGCAGTGCCGGTGAGACCACCTTATATTCATTGTGCCTGTGACAGACAGCAAAAGACGTCCCACTCGTTGCATTAATCATCATCGTCACATCAACATTATTGCGGGGCTATTTCTTGTATTCGTCATCACAGCGAAGCTCCTGGCTCTTACATAAGCAGCTCCACCAGCTTGCGACAGACCCCAGAGTCTATCACCGTCTGGATCTTGTCGTTGGGTCCGTCGGACAGGTAGGACAGGGCCCAGCAGGCGTCGGCCAGCACGTCTGGGTCGCTACTGAACAGCAGCCTGGACAGCACACTCAGACATGGGGAGACCTGAGGATGCAGAAGAAGAAAGGACTATGAAGGGAATAACAAAAGGACTAATGGACAAAATGTGGGGAGACACAACGAACGAAGGACTTCTGAACGGTGCGTTTTAAGATGTTCCGATTGTTGAGTTGGAGACACACCTTTGCGAACTCCGGTGGTGGGTTCTTTCCCCTACACAGGTTAGAGAGAGCCCACACTGCATTACGGGTTGTCGTGAGACGGTTGGATTTTGCCAAGAGCCTGCAGATAAAGACAATTGTATTGCTACATTTGGAACAGCTTCGCATAAGGGGCAGTGGTTAGAATGTTTAGGTTATACTGCTCCACCAATGAGAGCTTGTCACATTCAGGCGGTCAACACAACAAACTATCAACGCACTGTTGTAGAGAGGGCAGAATGTCACAGTTCAGCACGTAGTCTCTGCACTCTGCATTGTCACCGGCTATGTTTCCCAGCGCCCACACAGCCTGAAACACAAGCACCCCTCAATCATTTTTTTTTCACACAGGCCACTCTGCATACAAAAGATCTATATTTTACTCAGATTGTCTCCGTAATGGGAAGGTAACATAGGAGCACTAAAGTTTTCTAGGAGTCCTGGTTAGAAGCCCTCACTTGTTCCTGGACGTCCTCGTAGTCAGAGTTAAGCAGCTCAATGAAGATGGGCACTGCTCCCGTCTCGATGACCACTTTGGTGTGCAGAAAGGTGCCTGAAGCAATGTTGGTAAGGGCCCACGCTGCCTCAAACTGTCGCATAAAAAACACACACAAAGCATTTATTCTCCTCGTCACATGCTCAACTTTAGTACGACAAGTGAAGAAATTAAAGCAAACAATTGAAGAATATAGTTTACTGATTGTGCACAATGTTCTCTATTCAGTCGATGCTGAAGTTGGCTTATTATTTCCTAAGTACATATACAAGCACCCACCTGGAGTGTGCAGTTTTCACTTCTCTTGAGGAATTCAACAAACTTGGTAACAACTCCAGCTGTGGCAATGACTTCATCAATGGGTGGATTTGGCTCTGTAGAAAAAGAAGGTAAGGAAATCAAGAGAGTATAAAGTGAATCGATTGTTGTCAGCAAATACTTTGCAGATTCAGTTGTAACAATGGCACAGTACACCTACAACAACATACACCCTACCTTTGGAGAGTAATTTCCTGAATTTCTGTGTTGCAATCAATTGCTGGTCTGGATCATCTGAGAAAATCATCTGAATCATGTCTGGGGTTATAACACCTTCCTATAAATAAAAAGTCATGATGAAATGTTAGTTCTGATGAAAATATCTAAACATGCAACACAATTATATTACATATATTTGGTTAGTTAAAATTTCAATAGAATTAGAACACATTGTTGAGCCACTTACACCCGATACAGGAACAGTTGAACTGACATCTGGATCCTGGATGGGACCTTCTAGCATGGATTCCTCTCCTGAAGGGACACACACATTCCTCCTCTTGAAGAGCTGCGAAAAGAAGGGGTCAAATAGGGAAAACAGGTCAAATATCCGAATATGCAATGATGCCATATTAAAATTATATTTGATGATTTTGAATGACTGATTATTAAATATTGTTGAGGGAAAAGGTGGAGACAAATCAACTGAAGGGCCCGTCCTGACAGAAATAACTGCCAGATGGAGGAGCTATCTTTGAGCACATCTTCACCTGCTCTTCTCTCTTTTGTTTACGAAGCTGAACTCCTTCTTCTTCTCTCCGACGGCGCATTTCTTGTGGATTTAGTGCCTTGTTCTTGTAGCTCTTCATCCTACAGTTATCGCTCCCTGGACATGCCATTGCATCTATTACAAGAAATGTGACAATGTTAATATGGATGTATGGGACCTTTTTGACATTTGAACGTGTTGAATGGAGATCCAGAAGGGACACACCCACTGGCACTGAAGCACGGTATCATAGGCACTGGTAATGATTACTGGCTGGATCCATGAGTAACAAAATTCCTGCTCATACATATAATCATCATATAGCCGTTTTTATAACTACAATTATATGTAATTCGTTTTCTTAGTATCAGCTATTAAGAGGGACTGGTTTAGGCCTAACACAGAAAGCAAAGCTAGCAAACAAAATGTATGTGCAGGATAAAACTACTGTTTAAATTTACCGAGGAACACTGGCCACGAAACTCAGTTAAAGGTACGATACAAAGGGGCTGTTCTCCTATTCTCCGCAAGCCCCAAAACAGTTGGTGGTTTGAACGCTAACCTTTACTCAACCTCTGACCGATAGCTTTTTCAGTGCAAGCTAGTAACGTCGTCGTCAACGTTATGCTAGTGGTGCTAGCTGACTAGCTAGCTAAATGTACTATAGCATCGATCATAAAACGAGCTAACGTCTAAGGGTAACCAGTAAACGTATATATTATATATACATCAGTAACATTTTTTCATGCGTCGTGCGTTCCAGGTTCTTACCCATTTAAGATCAAACAAATTGTATCTTGACGTTAGTGCGTTTTTCTTTTTCTGCGAACCGTAACTTACGTTACCTGCTTTGAATCCCCAGCTGAGAGCAATATGGCGTCTTTAAAAATATTCACCGTCACCCCGATCAACAACTGACGTAAAATCAGTGACCAAGTTTTTGTTTTTTTTCTTTGGTTGCCAGATAGAGAATAAAAACCGAAACGTGTTCGTTTCCCGTGAATTAAACTCATATCAGACTGTTAGCGTTGCATTAAAGGGAGAGCATAAAAGAATCTGTTACACGAGCTAACCTACGAATAGAACAGTGACTGGGTAAGCGACTAAAAGTCTAAGCTAACTACAATAGCTAGCAGTTCAGTGACAGTCAGGTGTTAAAATTCGATATTTTTCTTAGGGCTATGCTAGCTAGTCTTATTAGTGATAGTGCTGCAATACCAGTCAGAACTAGTGTTTCTTAGTAAATAAACAAACTGGTTTAGCATTAATAAATGTTACAGGCCAGAATGTCTATTGCCTGTGTCGAAAACTGTAGCCTTAATTGTATTAAAGTGTAAATCAATTTCTTATACAGGCTGAATAAATGCTGTCGTGTGAGATCTGTGGTGAGGAGCTGATGTATGAGGAGGACATGAAGACACACATTCTCCTTAGCCACATTGAGAGTGAAACAGTCTGCCCCTTTTGCTCTCTGTCTAGCGTGTCCTATGACGAACTAAACTTGCACATTAACATTGAACATCCAGAGAGCGAGGGCATTCGAGTAGAGGAAGCTGGTTTTCCTATGAACCAAAGGCAAATTGTAGCAAATGCATCCAGCAATAAACACGACTTGGTGGAGAAATCTCGGGTTGAATTCACTATTACCAAGTCATCAAAAGACAGATGCGATACAAGCGGAGGAAGGGTATCCATCGCCACAACAAATCCTTATACGTTTCTGAACACGCCTCAGCAGGCATGTGAGAACAGGACCCCAGTCCAACTTCCATCCGTGGCCATGCCTTGTCGTTTGGGTGCTGCTGCTGGAGGTGCAGCACCCAACACTGAAACCACTCCAAGTGCAACAGTTACCATAGGGAGTCGAGAGGCATCTCCAGAATCATTCAGACGCTGTGAAGATGTAGAAACTGGAACAAATACATCTGAGCATACCAAAGCTAAACAGAAGCGTTTTTCATCTCCTCTAAAAGGTGGTTATGGCTATCCAGTAAAAAAGTATTCAATTCATATCAAAAAACGCATACTGTTTAAAAATACCCATGACTTGGTGTATACTACTATTTGATTTGGTGTACTATGTTGTGTGATGTTCTAGAAAAGGAGTTTCGATGCCCGCTGTGTGCTCTGGTCTGCAGTGATTGCTTCATCCTACAGGAACACGTGGAGTTACATCTGCAAGAAACTAGCACATCGGCTGGTAAATATTCTGACCATTAGCATATACTGCTGCCTGATTTCACTTTAAACTTAAAGTTTTGCCAGTATTAATTCTGCAACAGTGTTTCTGCAAACTGCTCCCCAGGTGTGAAGAGTTATGAATGCCCTGTGTGCTATTTGGTGTGCATCAATAGCCTCTCACTTCAGGAGCATGTTGAGTTGCACCTGAATCCTGGTGCAGGTTGTGCAGGTTGTAATCTATTTAAAAAACAGTTACATATTAATACTGTTTAAAAAATGGTACGTGATTCATCAAAATGGCAAAAAGTAGCATGCAAGGAAAAGGATTTTCATATTGACATATTAGTAATAACTAATAATTGTGTGTGAGCTTACAATTTTTAAAATGCTCAAAATAAGGCCCTTGAGTAGGTCTTTAATTTTTGCACTAGTCAATTAAAGAATGTGATTAAAAAAGGTTTTAGACCAATTGATGAGTAAATAAATCAAAATCGCCATCTAGTAATATACTGCCTAATATTAAGAGGAAATGGAATTCAATTATGTTTTTGTTTTGTTCCAGGGAATTCTGTTACAGACCATATGTTAGCCAGACGACTTCAGCAAGAGGAGAACCAGAGACGCAAGGAGCAAGATGCCAAACTGGAGGCTGAGGAGTTTAAAAAACTTCAGGTAAGGGGGACCGCATGAGTTCTCTTTTTGGAATGCCTCGATCAGAAGTAACTTCATTAATCAAGCATTCATTACCACTATAACAAGACAGCCCTCATTATATACAGGACATTAGACAGGCGTGGATTGCTTGAATACATGTGGGCAAGCAGTACTTCTGATGACAGAAATTTAAATGGTACACTTAGGGGAATCATGTGTTAATAAACAAGAAGACAGGAAACATGAGCTACGTGGGTCTGTATAGGCAAGGTCAGGGAAAGGTTGGTCTGTCGGTAGCCTCAGCCTAACTGAATAAGGCATGTGAACCAATGGATTGGGTTAGTAAGTGTGTGTCAGTGATTGCATGTGTTTAATCATGTGCTGTCTCACAGTGCTGACCTTACCCTGACCTTAACGATATCTCAGAAACAGTTTGGTCTGGATAGCAGTGGGGGATACCGCAAGCACATGGAGAGGAATTTGGAGCGAGCGGTTTCCAGGGGCCATATGGCCCCAGCTGAGTTCCACTCTAAGAGAGCTGAGATGATGGAGGCCCTCGCCACAGGGGTTGATGACTGCAAAACTAGAACACAAGGTGTGTTACCATTGGTGGTTGTCTTGCTAACTATAGGATAATAGCGGTCCTTTTCAGAATTCTGCAAGGCTTTAATTCTTTGTAGTCGTTCTTTAGTGATATGTTGTCTTGGTATTAGGTACATTTCCAATACAAAATACCACACATTGTCCCACACAATTGTATTAGAGCAGTGGCTCTTAACCTTTTTGGAGGTACTGAACCCAGCAAGTTTCATATTCGCATTCACCGAACCCCTCGCACCCTTCACCGAACCCTTCGTACAGAAAAAACTCACACACAGTGTGTGCATTTTGACCTCCGCCGAACCCCTGAGACTGACTCA
>JAVQJS010078824.1:0-12814 GCA_036024795.1 Galaxias rostratus
GGACTGACTTCAATTTTTTGATCTTTGTTAAAGGTGTCTGCCAGGATGTTTGGTCTATGTATCTTTCCTGTCAGCCTACAAAGAAGCTGTTCCACAGCCTTCTCCTTCCATATGTCGCCATTTTGCCACAGGGAAGAATATTGCTTATTTCCCTTCTGAGCACATCTTTCAATTACTCCAAGTTGTATCAGGCGGTCATAGCCCTGTTTCTTTCCCAAAAAGAAATGAACGACTGGCCTCTTTCCATTGTACACTGGCCTCATCTCTTGATGATATGATATCCTCATCTGTGATACATACTTGCCCAGCCTTTCAGACTCAGCTGGCTGGGAACACATTGGTTGTGGCCACAACAACGCAACTGCAATGTAGGACAAAGCCAAGATGTCGTTTGATGGGATTTGACCCTGGAGAGCTTTGCAAAGGATGTCAATCAGTGTTTTGTAAGGTTTACAGTATTTTGAACTAGGCTTGATACAGCTTAGAACGACATTGGCACAAATTTGGTTGACCATGCGTTTCACAGATTTTTCTTCCGAATTTCCCAGGATAAACTCATACTCTCTAACTACTTTCTCCATTACGTCAGAATTTGCCCGTTCTAGGTATTTAAAAATACCCGAGTATGTATCAGCATTCATCTTCTCCAAATACTGAACTGACCGGTGAACACGTAGCATTGTGGCCATGGTCTTGTTTTTCATTAACTCTGCAGAATTGGTGTTGCAGAAGAGACCAACATACTGTTGAAAGCATCGGAAAAGCTCATCCTTTAGTCTTTGCTCTTTGCTGTCTTTCACTGTGAGTAAGGAGCCCAAGTTCACATAGAAGTTGTCAAGAAAGTCAAAATGCTTCTTCATGTGGTATCTAAGGTTGTGCAATAGATCTTCAAACTCTTTAAGAATGCGGTAATAATGTGTATTTTTGTTATGCCTGGGATCCCTCCTCTCAACTTCCTGGATTTTGATTTTGTCAGAGAGAATTTCGCTGAGTAGATCATGACGAATATCCTCAGTGGAAAACACTGGGGTTTTTCTCAGTATCTCGATGATTAAAACAGCAACTTGAATTTCTCCAAGACATCCAACAGTGTTGAAAGGGCAGTTGTCTCTCATGTTTTGCAACCGGAGAATTGATTCCTTTTTTGCAATGTCTTGTGTTTCCCTGAAGGCCTCTGTTGCTGTGAGGGACAATTTAAGATAACGTTTTAGACTTTCTGGTTGAATAGGGACGTCTTTGTCCATTTTAAGAGCATTCTTTAACTCATGCTTAACTACTTGTGCTGATGTGTCTGCAATATATGAGTTGTCTCTAGCAAGCTTCTTTGCTTTTTGTGACCAATCTTTTGCCTCAGGGAAGTCCTGTCTCTTCAAATAATGGTATCGGGCAAGAAGTTGTGCTATAAAAGCATCATTTTCAAAACGTTTAGCTGCATTGAAAAGCACAGATTGTTCGACCCCTGGTGTCTCTGTTAAGATTTCCTGAATTAGCGGGGAAAACAGAGACCCTTCTGTTTTGGTAAAATTACGTCTATTCACCAGCATGTAGTGGACATCCCGCATGAGTGTGTCTTTCCCTTGAAGACACTCATAAAACTTGTCAGTGTTTAGAAGTAGATTGATAATGTCAGCTTTTGTAACACCATACGTGATCGTAAGTTCACTCAAGCAGTGTTCTGCCATAATTGAATGAATCATTCTCAGTGCTTTGAATACAACTTTTGCCTCTACAGTACAGCTGGTTACTAGAGTGGAAAACTTTCCAAATCCGTCTTCAACTTTGATGGTTCCACAATATGGCTTTGTTTGCAGGCCAAGAAACTCTTCACAAAGAGAAATTGAGAGTGAGGCACCTTTGCAGTACACATTTAACAGGACCAGAACAGCTATGAGTTGAGCATGCTTGTTGTCAAGGTTAAAACTCTTTAAGGTGTTTTGCGCCACACCTCGAATGTAATCTGGTGAAAAGTTTTTCTTCATAATCATGAAACCATAGAAAGTCTCAGCATTCTTGAAGGTCTTCTCAATCTCCACAAGTTTATTCTCAAACTGCTTTTGTTCTGATTCAGAGAGATTATTACCGATGAAAACGGTACAATTGTCCTCAGAAACCTCAATCTGTTCCCAAGACTCTGCCCTTATGCAGTTTAGTAGAATTACTTGTGGGGATCTGGAACCAATGTCCCTCTTCACACACTCTTTCTCAATTTGCTGCTGCAAATCACATACTTTTTCCATCTCTTCAAGGTAATCTATCATCAGCAACACAGGTAGCCGAAGAGATGTTTCTGGGGTGTCATGAAGCAATAGATCAACCACCTGGCAAGCTGCCTCTGTAAAGTCAGCAGTTCTGTCTTTCAAAACCGCACAGCGGAATTTTTCTTTCTGAGACCACAAAATGTGCATGGCTAGGGTCGTTCCACCACACCCTGGGATGTGTTTGAGGTTGAAGGATACACACGCTTGTCTCAAAGAACACAAGTTTGGCAAAATAGTGTTCAAGATAAAGTCAAACTTGTCCCGTTTGATGAACGGCGTGGATCCTGGCTGTTCTGAGAAGTAAAAGTTCCACCATGATGCTTTTCCTCCTTGGTAGAACCTCTCCTCTATGGAGCCTTTGTCCTCATTTCCCCCCTCACATTGGTTAGCACAGAGGACATCCAATGTGTTCAAGTGGCGTTCCACTTTCTTGTCCAACTGCACTTTGCCCCCTCCGGAACACGGCAGGAAACGGCTGGATTTACGGTTGCCTGACCATAGACTGAGTACAGTGCCATTAACTTCTGCAAAACTAAGCTCATAAATGCATCTCGCTGTTATATCTATTCTACACCGATTCTCAATAAGTTCCTTCCAGGAGGTGAATGAGTTTTCATTTTCACAGATGCAAAGTATTTGTTCTGTTCCTTTAAGTTCTTGCCAGAAGGTGCTGAAGGTCTCAAGAAGTGGATCTATTTGGTCATTTACAGCTGTCAACAACAAGAAAATTACTAGATGTCTCTTGTATGGTAGTACATCCTTTCTACATAGAAGTGAAATCACATCTCGGACAGAAGCACCCTTCTCTATCAACCAATCATTTGAGTCTGAAGGCACTTCTCCATTTACACCCCCATTGCAGAAGACCCAACTGGTGTTTCTGGACAGTTTTAGCTTGCTGGCAATTTCTTCAATAGCTTCAGTAATTTTATAGTCAGCTGGTAAGTGGACATTTATTGTGCTTTGCATTTCAAAGTGCTTCTGCAATCCATTTTCCCCAGAGTCTGGATCAAAGTCCAACACAGCAGTAGGGTTTAACTCAATAAGAAATCCTAGCGATTCCAAATGGATAGTATGTGATTTGTTGGTTACAATCACATACTTCTCAAAATTGGTTTTATCCAAAGACTGAGATCCACCTGTAATCATCTGACTTAGTTTGGAGCCGTGAGCACTACTTTTAACCTCCACAAGGTGTCTTTCTTCTGCTTGTTTTCGCAACTGTGAAAGCTGTGTAATCTCGCTGCAAAATTTATTGTACTCCTCCCTAGGTTTTGAAGAAGTGGATTCTGCAAGGAGATTCCTGCTGCTGCTTCCATCACGAATATAGAAGAATTTAAGTGGATGATTGTTTTTGTCTTTAGATTTACTTTTCTTTGTTGTTTTAGAGTTTACACTGTTAACATGGTAGATGCTATCCTTACAGATTACATCGTCAGGTACTATGTCTACTTCTATGACATATTTTTCTGATGCTGTTGTATCTGGGTGGAGAACCTCAACAAATCGTGGATGTTTGAAGCACTTTTTAGCTGCCGCAATGTGCTTATGCTCAAAATGCCCCTCAATGGCATCTTTCAGAGCATTTTCATATTCCTCTTTATCAAGAACCTCAACTCCCAAAACCTGTCCATGTGTGAACTCTGGCTTGTCACCGACTCCAAAATGTATGGTGCCATTTGATCTGCTGTTCATGCAGGCTGCACCAAAGGGGATAACCTCTCGAATGAACTTAGTGATTTTGCTTTCATCTGGCGTATGAATGTATGCTTTAAATTCATGACATGGTTCGACATAGTTTGTTGCACCTGACTCTGTTACATCTAGAATGCTGTTCACCCTGTATCTACATGCATCATGGTGTCTATGGAAAGGATAGGGCTTACATGGTCTTAAAGGATGACTTAAAGGCTGTTCTTTTCTACACATTTTTAAAAGATCCTCTCTGGCATGCAGTATCAGTTTTGCTGGACCTAGAGGCATTTTTAAATCCAAAAAATCTGATTGATCTAATTTTAAAAGGTTAGTTCCATTAAAGTGCTGTTGAAACAAGATATTTGCAAACTCATGATCCAGTCCATCTATTCCGAGAGCCCATTATTTGAGATGATGTTTATCCCAAACTTCTATTTGAGCTGGCAGTTCAAGTGGATGGTCTTGTTCTTCATTCTACAGGAAAATGTTGTTGATACAATTTTACAGACAGTCGGTTTCAGAATTTTAGGTCTGTCAGAAAAATTTCACAGATATAGTATTTCATTTAAAAAATGCATTAGGCCTTATGTTTCTGTATGTGCTGTGTAGGTTTCATATTCTTTTTATTATTAGGTTTCGGTGACCAAAAACTCATTACACATTATCGTGGACTAAAAAGAGACCATCAACAATACCTTCACTTTGATATGCTCTGCCATGCTGAAACGTGTCAACTCCTAGTCACTGAATTAAATTCTCTGTAAAGCTGAAATAAAACAGAAACAAATGACAAATTGACAAAAGGGCCAAAGCGTTGGTGCAAAACCATGCCCACAGCAGAAAACGAACAAGTGAAACAATGCCCTAATATCTCTCTCCTGCCTTGGATGAGGAAATCGATCATTTCAAAACAGGTCCTTATTTTTCCGACTGATCTCTATATATTCTTAAGATTAAAGAGAGATCTCACACATTACAGACTATTTTCGAGAGATAAGACATATCTGGATGACAACGATGAAATCTAAGAGCAGCCATTCATTTGTGAAGAGACCATATTTTAATAATATAGTATTATTTAGATATAATGTGCAAATAAAATGTTGATCGTTATAGTTGACCTATTAATCCTGATCTCCCGCCGAAAAAAATCCTTATTTTACTTGATGTTTCCTGTATTTAGAAGCGGTTGAAAACCTTTTCAAAAAACTTCACATATACAATGTATGGCTGAAAATAACCCCGATTATACTATTAATTATAAAGATATTACTTTATTGATAATGAAAGAGCAACTGAATGAAATTCATAAATTAGATACAGAGCTACTTTGTGAGAAATGTGGTTGGATTGTTATTGCTGAAACATCTCGCAGACCGTTTTTTACACCGTCTGTTGAAGGCACAGTTGATTTGTAATCCATATAACAAAACTAGGGCGTTAACAGAGACCTCGAGCAGCAATAGCAGACCTCTTGCCTGCCTTTAATCTGAACACCGCCAAACACCATTATGTTTTGGTATACATACAGATGTATGTTTTACTGCAATCATTTCCAGGGAGACGTGAAATATAAATTACATATACATTCTATAGAAATATTTACACCATCTCCATTCTTTTTTTTAAAGGTTCTGATGCAATATACACTGTGGAGACATTTATGAACACTGGATGCGTTACATTTTTATATCTTTCGACCAAAAGAAAGACCAATTGCCTCAAGACTATAATTTGGTAAGTTCAAGACCTTGCATCCAAGACCAATACTTCCAATGCTATCTCTTCAATGAAGTCTCAAACACAATACGCACGCAAAGCCATTCATAAATGAGTATCAGCTTCTTAAAAATAGATCTATGTCCATGATTGATTAAATACTAGACTTCTTCTAATACATTTTTAAATACAAACTTGGCATGATTTAACTAGCCTAACAATATCGATAGTATGCTACTTACCAACCATGGTTAATATTCATGAACACAACTTTGCCCTTTCCGTCAATGGTCAAATGAGGCTTCTGAGAAATGTATTGCAATGTGAGTCGAGGTCGCATTAAGTAATAAAAATGATTGTATTATCGCGGAAGAGCTATCCGAAATGAGTGGTAACAATGTAATAGGTATCGGTATTAAATAAATCAGACTTCCAAAATAGTTATAACAAAACTCTCTTGACAATAGTTAAATACCAGCCAAAAGTTCTGTGTCACGTAGGAGTGCTGTGAATTTGACCAATTAAACGATATATACAGGTACCAGTCTTTCTTGTTTTCCCCTGCCGTGTCGTTTCAAGTGAAACGAAAGCAGTAATATTTACAACACCAATTTGCTGCTCTACATTTGACTTCCCTAACAAGCACTGGTAAACCAAATATTGATCGACAGATCATTGCGTAGTGTGCAAAAGGCCTATCTTAATTATAAAGCAATACAAATAAAACATTTATTAAAGTTGTCTATTTTTCTCTTTTGAGAGTTCAATACATAAACAATCAGGGCAGAGTAATATGATATTCTACCAACATCTACAACATTTTAATCCACTTCCAAGGCATTGTCTGTAATTACATACATAAAGATACTACTCAATAACTTAAAAAACGCAAATGAAAAAAAAAAACAACTAAAAGAATATTACATGCTATTTTGAGGGCATTTTACTGTGAGCTTTGGTAAATGGCATGAACTTTAAGATACATCATAAACCATCTAAAAATACACATTGATGCAACAAAATTCTCACTGGTTGAGACCAGGCCGGACATTTTCAAGTAGCTAGAGTCAAGAGCCACAAAAGTGTTGTTTCCAGTCATTTCAAAATCACGTGGTAGCCATCATTATTTTCATCTGTAAAATTAGAGGATGCAGTAGTCAAGTTTGATGATTTGGGTAAACAAATGAATGGTGTAATAAAAAATTTAAGTATGAGGGGAATAAAAACAGGAGGCCTGGTGAGGTAACTCTAGAAGGGAACTATCACAAAGATCTATGGTTACCTTTCATTGAGCTGATGACAAAGCTGGTTTCTTCTCTAAAGTTCTGCACCATCTAGACACGTACACCGTAATAAAAAATGCATTTTCAACCAATTGCTGGATTCAAATCGGAATTAATACCATATATTAGAGCTTTGGCACCCATCCATTGTAAGTGGTTTAGAGCTAGATTAATTCAAACAATACACAGAGGTGTGGTAAAAAGAATAGTTTTAGACAAGTGTAGGGAAAATACTTTAAAGTAGAAATGCTTTTATTATTATTATTCATTAATGAAATACAAAGTGAGTAAAAAGAAAATCTTTATCAAATCAATATTTAGTGTGACCATCCTATACCCTGAAACCGCACACTGTCTAAAACCTATGCTAAGTGCTGTATGTGAGCGGAAAATCAATCCCTTGGTCCTAAGTACTTTTATAGTCAACCAATAAGCAAACAACGATCCCCTAACTCCTCTGACTAGTTTGTGCATTCCTCTGTTCCCTCTCAGCTAGCTCATTCACAAGCCATTTTCCATTCCAATTCTTTTAACACAGGCACCATTAGTGCACATGGCCCTTGATGAGCTCTTGTCTGGCAGGGGTGGGAGGCAAACTAACTGGTGTTGACCAAAGAATGTCTCCTGTACACATTGACTGGTATGTTGAAGAATCAAACTAAAGAGGAGCTGACCTCGTCAGAGACCGCTATGTGTATCCCCGTGGGACCTTGTCTGTAGATGTGAGTGATCTGCTGGGGGCTGACTTTGTACACCAGAGCTATCTTCTCAGACAACTCCATCAGAGTGAGCTCCATCAGGTATAGAGCATGGTACACTACAGTCCAGGCAGGGAAGGACATTGAGAGAGGGAGAAAAATGTGTTATTATCTGTAAAATGCTTCTTTCCAGACCTACACTGGATTCATCACCAAATACAGCGTATTTGCATATTTGATGGGTTGGTCTGAAGTGTTTTATTTTGTTTAGCGGCTGAACCGGAATGAATTCTGTGTAAAGTGATAGGACATCTACCATCTCCACCATCTGGCTTAGTGGAGGGCTGATTCCTGCTTTGCTGCTGGCACACATAGACAGTGAGGCGTGGCTGGATACCCCTTCAAACAAACAGTACAGAACAGAACAACACAAATACTTATAACTCCACAAAATACTTACTTTTTATCATCAGGATTAGTCTCAAGCAAATGTTTTAATAAATCAGATTATTACTATAGACCAAATTAGCTGAGCATCCTGGTAAATAATTATGTTTTGGTATTAATTGACAGAATTGATTACACAAACTTTTCAAATGAGACATCTCTGTCCTAAACGTCTGAAATGAATTAAAGTTAATTGTGGAAGTTCAGTGCTCTGCTTAACCTCACCTTCCTTTTACGGCGTTGAACAACCTAATTCCATCAGCTGGTCCACAGATCTGAATCAGGTCTTCTCTGTTCATCTTGAGAAGGTCAGCACCTACAATATTCACACAATTTACTTCACTCACTAACATGTTGATTTGAGGGAAGCTACTGGAAAAACTAACAGATAAAACAAAGAAGCTGTCCGTGTTAGACTGAGCACAACCACCCAAAACCAAAAGGTGTAGTCTTTTTTTAATCTACAGGAACAAGGTGGCTGTGTCATTGCACAACTTGTGTTTACGTTTGGAATTGAAGGTCAGCATTCAATAAAAATGTGCAGTGCTTCAGGCAGCTCTGTTGGACTCAATGAAAAAAAGGCAATCTATCAATAGGTGAGTTGCAGAGACCAAATTCTAAAGCAGGAAGTGAGGCCCGACTGGACTGGTTACCTGAGAAGCTAGAGAAGAGTCTGGTAAGAGGCGAGAACCTGTGATGCTGGAGCCACTGCTGAGTGTCCAGGGGAGAGGAGGAGGGTAACAGGAGGTGCTGCATGGCAAAAAGAAGAAGAGCCCGTGACGTGAGTTTGGCGCTTCCATAGTGGTCTGAAAAGAGCAAGAGAGCACTCGCATTAAACACCCACGACGGCCGCTTATACTTACCTCCGAGAAGACGGGCAGGATGAGCTCCCCCTGGAGGTTAGGAGAGCTTTTGCTAGAACGCAAACGTGATTTGGATTGTTAAGTGGTGTTGCTTTCAGCTCTGGCTCATTAGCCTTTACACTGGGACCCACATATAGATAGGCCCTACCCCTATAGTTGTTGAGGACAATGGTTATGGCTGTGCTTAAGAAATATAGGAGCACCATGGACAAATGGGCTTTATAAGTTAGCTATATGTTTACTCACTGCACGTTGAGTAACAAGAATGTTTGGATAAAGAATTAAAACATCAAGTTTTTGCATCAAGCAGGTAGGCTGAACCCCATTTTCCTGTCTTAGGCGCTTGTTTTTACCTCAATCCTAAATTCTACAATCTAAACCTACACCCTGCATGTAGTGGTGCTTAATTTGCTGATTTGATTGCTGACTACTTGGTAAAGTAAATATCCATCCATCCATTTTTAGAACCGCTTATCCTATGCAGGGTCACGGGGGGGCTGGAGCCCATCCCAGCTAACTTCGGGCGAGAGGCGGGGTACACCCTGGCCAGATCGCCAATCCATCGCAGGTAAAGTAAATATAAAATTATAAAAAAATAAAAGTATGAATTTCTAAAGTGAATGCTTAGAATGATTTAACCAAGGTCCTTGGCTCAGCAGTTGCACAGTTCATCTAGCCTTTCCATTAAAAAAGATTCATGGTGCCACAGTTAATAGCAATTATACATTTTAAAGTGACACCAGTTTCCTGTACGACCATTCAAATCTTCAAAGGGGACTGGCTGAATAAGAGGTGTCCCACAGTGGTTGACTCTATACAAACACAATATACAAAATGAAATGCAAATGTATTGTAAATTCACCTACGTGGTTGCAAAGCTGTAGACAAAGCACTATTGAAACACCTCATGGCCGTCCTTTTACGTCTGCTCATATGCATGTATGCAACCTTTCAGAGTATTGGGACACTGACCCGTCAGGAAAGCTACAGGAGGCGGGAGAGCTGAGGTAGGCAGGGGAAGGAGTACTACTGGTGCTGAAAAGGGTTGGGGCGTCCGGCCAAGGGGAGCACTGCAGAAAAAAGGTAAAGAGAGTGTTTACATGTATTCTTTTTGTGTGTGCCATATTTGACCCTAATCCCACCAGGCATGTTGGTCAACTAGATTTCCAGCACAATGTTTCAGGTAGTTAAAGTTTGACAAGAGACACTTTAACCTGAAACAGAGTAGAACTAACAGAACAATAAACTCAGGTTAAGGCTCGTCATGCGTCAGCCTCCCATGTCTGCCTTTAAACGGTGCGAGTCGTTGACATGCTACTGTATCAATGGCTGGTCGGTACCTGGAAATGAATAAGCCTGCCCTGAACCATGCAAACAAATGAGATATTAACTACTTGGCAAGTCAAGCAAGTGAATGACTAGCTTCTCAGCTGTAAAATTGTATGGCTAAACTTGTAAAAAAGTGTGAGTTACATAAGAATGTCTGCTAGGGGTCCCCCACATTGCGCTTTGAGTCGGGAGAGTATACAGAGGGTATTTTACCTCTGTCAGTATAGTAGTATCAAAGGAGGGTTGATATTTCTCTCTGTCTTGGAAAGTCTTTTTGTCAATCTTTTCTCTGTCCGTCTTTAGTTTGCGATCAGCTCCTTTGGGCTATTAACGGATGTATAGCAATTAGCAAATGCAAATGATAAACATTTAAAATCATTTGTCTTTTTATTGATTACAGCATCAAATTAGGGATATTTGTTCACCTTGAACACTTTCACTTGGCAGCTGCACGAATTGGCATGTTCTAGATATTCTCCGTGTTGGTCCTGGGTGAAAGTGTCCAACTGGACACGAAAGGGAACCCCCTTCTCCCCGCCATGTTTCCTGGGTGTGAACTCAGTGCTGATGCAGTTTACCTGGGAGTAAAATACAGAACTTTCACACCTAGAAACTATTTTTTGTAATAATAATAATATTTTTTTTTTTAAGTAAATCTGGTGGAAGTCAGAATAAAGTCAATGGAACTGAGTGAAAGCTGTACCTGGATGAAGACAGACGCGTTCTTCACTGGATCCCAGAGGAACTCGATAGTGTTCAGTTGCTGGGGATGTGCCCGGGGTTCAGTTATCCCCACAGACAAGGGAATATCTGCTGACAACCGGTCAACCAAGCAGTCATTCATTAAATAAAAATAAGAGGTATACCAAAACTGTTTGATACCAAACACTTGACTTTCTTCACACGTTTTAAAGCAGGGAACCAACACAAACAATCTTTTCTCCACCGATTCGGATCTGCAACTGAAGGCCCTCCACAACACTCACCGATATCCAGGATCCTGTCCCCAGGTCTGTTGCACCTCCATCCCTCTAGCTGCTGATGTTCTGTGTACTGCAGTCGACGGTCGTGGAACACCACACGCACAATGGTCTGCGAACAAGCAGAGCCCAGCATTGAAATGGAGAGCTGGTCCAGGGAACAGCCAGCCACAGCCAATAAAAGGGATCCACAGATTATTTAAAGTCAAAAGTTCAAACTGCTTTTAGCTCTTGTCATGCCATGAATGTGATGCTTCAATAAACAACAACTTCCAAGGATTTTACACAGGGACCTTTAGCAATTGTTTTGGGTGTCCAATAAATGTCATGTTATGCAAATATCCATGCCACATCCTTTAAATTAACTGACAGAGAGAAATTAGGTTTGTTGTAAGTTATTTAAAACCCTTTTTGAGACTTAAACGGTTCCTTACAAGATTATATTTCAGCCGCACGATAAGTGGGTAACTGGGTAACAAACTGTCTAATACACATTTTCACACAAACAAAGACACACACATAAATGTTGCCAGAGTCACTCTAGGACTGAGTTAATAGTGATGCCTATAGGCCGACTGGAACATAAAAGCTATCTTAGACCTGTAAAATCATTACAGATGGTGAATGGTGAGGACTGCCTGTATTTGCTGGCCACAGACGTCACTTGTTTGCAGAGATACCACCTGTTGCATTTTTGCGATGCTAGGCTGAAAGACAATGTTTTTACAATGACAGCCTGACAACAGAGACCTCTGTAACATGAGAAAACCAGCCGGAACTCAACCGGATTACTTTGGATCTGTTAACTTCACAGCAAAGCATTGTTTCAACCTATTAAAACCTACACAATCCTCACGTCCGCAGACAGCAGGGTGGCAACAATGTACTAGTTAATAGGCAATGTTGTCCATAATCTGGACATGAAACTCTACAGCATACCATTCGTTTTCACTTCAAATAAACAAACACTTTGCCCCTTGTTTAAAATTAAATGAATCATTAATGAACTACAACAAAGCTAGTTTGGTTAAAGTTTTTGTCAATTGTAAATGCATTTTCCCATCTGAAATAAGAGACAACAAATAGTGCTTTATAAGTGTCAACAGTCATCGTGCAGACGTCTGCAACCTTCTTAAATAAGTCCAAGTAGTGTTACCAAAAAGCACAATAGCGTGTTGAGAAAAACCAAACCCTCTTTCAATAGCATCTAAGACAGAGCACTTGAATGTATACTGTGCGTGTGCTACTGTGTGATGAAACTTAAAGCTATTCTGAAACTTTGTTTAGTGTCTCCTGGTTGAAAAAGAGCAGAGGGGGACATACGATGGTGCCCTGGCTCTAGAGCAGTGGTTCTTAACCTTTTTGGAGGTATTGAACCCTGCAAGTTTCATAAGCACATTCACCGAACCCTTTGCACCCTTCACCGAACCCTTCGTACAGAAAAGACTCACACACAGTGTGTGTATTTTGACCTCCACCGAACCCCTGAGACTGACTCATCGAACCCCTGGGGTTCGATCGAACCCAGGTTAAGAACCACTG
>JAVQJS010078842.1:0-13976 GCA_036024795.1 Galaxias rostratus
TTAGATACATGTTAAAAAACGCAACTGGGTTTACAGTCCAAATGATTAAAGATTTTTGTACAGTATTTTTTTTTTAAAAATACCCAACGGATTTTACTTTTCTTTTAAATGAAAGTATAAGTTTCCAGGTGGAAATCCACTATTATAACAACAAACATCGTTTTATTATTATTATTACGTAAACTAAAAACTTCTCCACAAACAATATTTGGCAGCCTTCTCAGAAAACGTGTATGTGTTTACTTAATTTACTTATTTACTGGATTTTACGTTTTTCTGAATTATACTTTTTTACACGTCCTGGGTACTCAAGGGACACAGCACTCTGCTAAATCGCTCACACAATATGAATATGAGCTCATAATGCATGCAGTCAGCCTCTCACCGGTGCTGTTACTTATCTCTCCAGCAGCACAGGGAAGGCAGGAAAAGCAGCAGATAGGCTTCCCTTTGATCATAGATTGGCGGTAGCCCGGAAGGCAACTCTCACTGCAAATAGAATGCGGCCTCTGAAACAGAGTACGCCATCTGCTGCTTCAATCTCCAAACCATAAGCCACAGCATTTATTTTACAGCATATATTTTGGATTCACAAAGTGGTAGGGTATAGCATCTTAGACACATTTCCGCTAAATACAATTTCACATACGTGCAATAGATTGCCTGCCCATCTTATGGCTACACCATTCATTGCAAATTGCTTTCCACTGGGTAAAGAGGCATCGTAGTCTCCCACTGTAACAAACACTATCTTTCCATCCGGGTCACTTTGCCAGTTCACCAGCTCATAGGTGGCTGCGGGGTCCCCGTTTTCATCAAAGTACACTCTCTCCCCTGACCGAATTGTAAAGTTGATTCCTCTAAGATATCCTAACACCTATTGAAGAGAAATACACAAATACATAATGTACACACTTAAAGAGTTAATTAAAACCCAATAATATTAAAATGTGAGAGATACTTTACTTTTCAATTGCATCAAAAAGGGATCAATTACATGTATAAGGCCCTAACCTGTCCCGGTTCCAAGTTGCCTCTCCGTACACAGGGTTGAGACGGCTCTTGGCCACACTTAAACGAGTTGTGTATGGCATGCGCCACAGCATAAACAGCCTTGTACACAGTGTTGGATATCCTCAGCTCCGACACATCTGTAAAGGGATTGCTCACATTTTCCAATCTTTCAGACCCTGAGCATTGCCTGAACGTGACTGGGCTTGACTCCTTAGATGGCAAGCTACAGTCAAACGTGCTCTCCCAAAACTCTCTGAGCAGAGAACTCTGTGGTGCCTGGGCTGGGCACACTTGAAAGAGAAACTCTTTGAGCATGGGGATCCTGGCCTTCCTGATGGTAAAGCCCAAAGAGCCTGTGAGGACGGCTGAGAGCTTTGTGGTGGCCAAGTGGCCCGCAGTGATCCAGGACTCACTCCCAACCCACTGCAGCCCAGTGAGGTTCTGGTTCACCGCCTCCTCAAGCAGGACGTCCATCTCACCCTGGGCCAGAAAAGCCACCAGAACCCTGGCACTGCCCCGGCGGATCACCTCTACTACATTCGCAATGCGTTCCCTAGGGTCAATCCTGGAGATGGCCTCGGAATACTCCACACAGATCCCTTCCAGGGCTGCGGCCTCTATGAATGTGGCCATGCCACCATTTCCATAGTCGTTTTCACTCCTGACTGCCCCTACCCATGTCCAGCCAAAGTGCTTAACCAGCTTTGCGAGGGCTCTGCTCTGGTAGTAGTCACTGGGGATGGTTCTGAAGAAGGTGGGGTACTCCCTTCTGTTGCTCAGACAAGCACAGGTGGAAAAGTGGCTGATCTAAACAGAACAAACAACATAGTTTTAATTTCCAGTTCGCAATATATTACAATATATTTTCAGAATACATTTCATGTTGTTGACATGTACCACAGGTATGTCAAAAAGGCCTGTTGTTCTTGCCAACACCATTGTAGAGGACGACTCTGAGGTTCCAATAATGGCATGAACTGTGGATTGGCCAGAACAGTTTTTCTCGACAGTCCACTGATGTCCATTCATCAGAGCCATAGCTGCAGGCGTTGATGCAAGAGTTGAGCCACAGCTGTCATATATCCTGTAGCCAATGGTAACATTAGGAAGCAAAACACTGCTGTTGTTTATCTCCTCAATAGCAAAGATCATCGTCTGGCTGAAACGAAACTCCCTTAGATTAATACTGAAAAGGAGGGAAGGAGAAAAGCTTGTGGAGTTAAAAAGCTCAAATATTGTTCAGTTGTTATTTAATAGTATTCGTCTCACACTATGTTTTTGAATCAAACCGTGGACTTTTTGCATGAGTAATAAAAAAAAAAAGATGAAGGAAATGACATTACTGTACCTGGAGCAGATGAGAGGCGGTGGATCGTCAGTGAAGGAGAGTGAGGGCGCTGTGACTTTACTGTGGATGGAGAAGACGCCTCCGATAGTCACGTCTCCGTCCTTGGATAGCAGAGGAAAACATGGGCTCCCCAGCACCTGACAGAGTGGAGCTTCTTCCTCAGATCTTAAAGCACTCAGCAATCCTAACCCAAGGACTAAAAGTGACATCATTTCATATGTTCACACACATCATCTAGAAACGGCGCCCTATCACGGAGGCTTTAGCAAATTGCAGGGCTTTATACATTCAGGCAACTATGATGAGTTCTGCTTAGCAAATCAGCAAGGGATGAGGTCACATCATTTTTTCTGTGCCTTTTTCAATTGTTCAGCGTGCTTTTAAGTTCTATGACACCAATGCAGAGAATTCACATTACAACAATTCAATGAGCAATATTTTTATCTTCCATCTACTCTTTGGATATAATGGCTGGTTGACTCAGTATAGTATAGTCACATACTATAAAGGGATTCAATGTTTACATTTTAAGGGTAACAACCCATAACTGTTATATATTATAAACCAGGTGACAGGTGTTGAAATGTGTTGAGGACATTGTTAAGATCTAGTAAATATAGTGTAGAGTAATTGTGAAGTTGTTGTCAACTTCAGATGCATCGTGCCTGAGACCCTACCCCCCTAACAATCTGACTGGGCCCCCTAGTTAACCAACAGCTACTTACATTGCAATTTTCATATTCATCAAAAAAAGTAATGGGCTACAAATCATACATAAACATTTTATTCATGTGGATTTTTTGTCATATTTAGATTACATTTTTCCCATCATGTGTTTCTTTGTGTTTAATTCGGGTTTTAACAAAATAATGTAACATTTAGGTGCAAATATACAAAACAACAACCCATAACTAGAAGCGAGAATGGCAAATATTTCGACAACTACAGTGAACTTTCCTGGAGAGCTAACATAAGCTGGTATAAAGGTGATCCACACAGCACAGAATATCAGCATGCTAAATGTGATGAATTTAGCTTCATTGAAGTTATCAGGCAGCTTCCGAGCTAGAAAGGCTAGAAGAAAACATAATAAGGCCAAAAGTCCAACGTACCCCAACACAGCCCAGAACCCTATATTGGAACCAAGGGCACATTCTAGAATGATCTTCTCTTTATAGAGATTCATGTTATTGAAAGAGAAAGGTGGGTCGATAGTTAGCCAAAGTATACAAATCAAGACCTGTATTAGAGTGAAAGCCAGAACACTGAGTCGCTGCTGGGCAGGCCCAAACCATTTCATGACATTGCTTCCTGGAAGTGTGGCTCTGAAGGCCATCAATACTACTATAGTTTTCCCAAGAACGCATGAGATGCACAGTACAAAGGTGATCCCAAAGGCTGTGTGACGCAGCATACAGGACCAATCAGAGGGCCGTCCAATGAAGGTCAGAGAACACAGGAAACACAAAGTCAAGGAGAAGAGCAGCAAGAAGCTCAACTCTGAGTTGTTAGCCCTTACTATGGGGGTATCCTTCTTTATCAAGAAGAGAACAGCAACAAGTAAAGTAAAGAACACTCCAAACAAAGAAAAAAACACAAGTATTATTCCCATGACCTCAGAGAAAGAAAGGTATTCAATAGCTTTTGGTATGCATTTGTCTCTGTTATGATTCGACCAGTACTCTTCAGGACAATGTCTGCAGTCATTAGAATCTGTGGGAAAATTATTGTTGTATGCATTATTTTCTTTAACAAATTGCATTAGCTACATAATGAAAACCTAATATAGATCAAAATATAGATAACGTATTTTGAAAAACGTCAACAAAAAACACAGGCTGCAACATGTGAAATAGGGATTGTTGTATGTCAGGCCTGCAATGCTACGTGTACCTGTGATGTTGCTGATTTCACCCTCGGCACACGGTACACAGTCATAACAGCAGACAGGCTTTCCTTTCTGTGCGGCCTTACGGGTGCCTGGGGGACAGCTCTCACTGCACACAGACACAGGCATCTGGAAGAGACAGTGGCAGATCATCATGTTTTAAATGGCACTGCATGCATCCGTGATCGAATTTTCCTAAACACTCTGACTACACATAAGCAATGGCACAACTTCTAATAAAATACAACACACAGAATGAGACACATACAGTGATGAAGGACCATTGAAGTGTACAAAACACCTTTGTCTGGGCTCCCGGCCACATTATCTCTTCAGTCCTCAGTACAAACTGCTGTCCAGGTGGCAGGGAGGCGTCGTAGTAGCCCACTGGTGTAAACTGAACCACCCCTCCAGGCCCCTGCTGCCAGTTCACCACCTCGTACTGGGCAGACGCAGCACCTGTCTTGTCGAACCACACCTGGTCTCCATTCTTCACTGTAAAATTTACAGACTTCAAAGACTCCACAACCTACAGAAAAGCGAGGAAAATAACAGTTTCCTGTGAGAAAATGTTGACATGGGTTCACATTGGAAAGGCAGAAAGCGTGTATTTGTTGTGAAAGATTTACCTGCCAGGGTTCCGTCTTTATTGTCATGTCACATCCCTCATGAGCTGTGCACTTCAACAAGCTGTGTAGAGAATGCGCCACCACATAAATGGCTTTATAAATGTTGCTGGAGTATCTCAACTCGGCCACGTCGTCATTATTTTCCTTCAGGGCAAGGAGATCCTCATTCTCACCACAGCTTGGCTTTCCTGTGGCATTATCACTGTCCGTCTTTGTGCAGAGAAACACCGTCTCCCAGAACAGCTTGCTGACAAATTCATCGAAGCCAGCGATGTTGGCCTTCTGGACAGCGAAACCCAGAGAGCCGCCCAGCACACTGAAGCTGGTTGGGGTGACCAGGCTATCGGCCGTGATCCATGCCTCCACCCCGATAAACTGCAGGCCGGTGATGTTGTGGAGACTCAGCTGTTCCAGCAGGTTGTTCATCTCCACGTGGGCAAGGAAGCCCACAATGACCCGGGCCGTGCTCCTCTGGATCACCCCCACCACCCTTAGCAGCTTCTCCGGCTCTGTCCGGTCAAACTTCTCAGTGTATTCCACGCAGATTCCCTCCTCCCGAGCAGCCGCCAGGAAGATGGCCATCCCATTGTTGCCGTAGTCACTATCGCTGTTCACTGCTCCCACCCAGCTCCAGCCAAAGTGCTTGACCAGCTGGGCCAGGGCTCTGCTCTGGTAGTAGTCACTGGCGATAGTGCGAAAAAAGGAAGGGTACTTCGTCCTACTGCTGAGACACTCACACGTAGCAGAATGGCTAATCTGTTTGTTTAAGAGCAAGAAAAATAAAAGCAGGAAAAAGACATGTCTTTGAATTCAAAACAGACAGTGTTTTAAAGTGAACCAATACAATGTTGTCTCACGGATATCCTTTTTGTCTAACTGACTCAATACCTAAAATAAATTCTCACCACTGGTATTTTGAATGGTCCTGTGGTTCGTGACAGCACTATAGTGGAGGAGGACTCAGATTCCCCAATAATGGCATGAACAGCTGATTGTCCCGAGCAGGTCTTTCCCACTGTCCTCTCATGGCCATTCATCAGAGCCATAGCTGCTCGCATTGAGAACAGCGTCGATCCACAGTTGTCATAAATACGATATCCAATAGAGACATTGGGTAGAAGAGCACCGCTCTTGTTGATCTCCTCGATGGCAAAGATCATCGTTTGGGCAAAGCGAAACTCTCTGATATTAACACTGAAAACCACAGTTACATTAAAAATATCTTTCGCTGCATGGATACCTGTACATTCAGAGCATTTACAGTCCAATGGTGTGCATAGATGAATCAAAAGCGTTTAACATTAGGACAGTAAAAAGCAACAGAACCAACCTGGAGCAAATGAGAGGCGGTGGAGTGTCAGTGAAGGAGAGTGAGGGCTCTGTGACTTTACTGTGGATGGAGAAGGCACCTCCAATTGTTACCTCTCCGTCCTTGGCTAGCAGAGGGAACTCTGGGCTCCCCAGCACCTGACAGAGCGGAGCCTCTCCATCTGCTCCAATGGCACCTATCACCCCCGCTACCCAGAGCAGCAGCATCAGAGACAATTACACACCCCCAACACACACCAGCCAAGTGGGCAGCGCTAATCTGACCAAAGCTAAAGTCCCTGCCAACACTGGGTTATATACCCTTAAATTCAGCTGCAGGGCATTACCCGCTGCTAGCCAACCAGGGGCAAGCCAGATAGGATCTCAGCAGGGTACTGCTGTTCTGGATATGTCACAAATAGGCGGTCAAGTTCTCTTTCAAAAAGTGGATCAATGTGGATGTTAATTTCAACATTCAAAATATAATATTTTCTTCATAATTTCTTTATTTAAACCGTTGTTTAACCAGATAAATCCAACTGAGCATGAGTGCTCTTTAGCAGTGACAACCTGGCCCCATAGGCATGAATTGACCCGTTTTGATGCCAGTGCCTTGTTCAGGGCACTGACTGGAGGATTAGCCCTGACACGTTTTATGGTGGTGGGAGCTTTTTTAATTATGATTTTGTACAGGAATAAATTGACCCTCAAAGTGCCACTGTAAAATTTATTGACACCAGGCTTGGTATTTTAAATATGAACAGTAGAGGGCAGGTGCTGAATGCAAGAGACAAACCATAACTTTGCATTGAATCACTCTTAGTAGAGCAGCATGGTGGCTCAGTGGTTAGCATTGTTGCCTTAGAGCAGGAAGGTCCTTGGTATGTTCATCAACTGACCCAAGGACCAATTTGTGTGGAGTTTTATGTTCTCCATGTGTTTTTGTGGGTGTCCACTGGTTCTCCATGTGTTTTTGTGGGTGTCCACTGGTTATCCATGTGTTCCTCCCATTAACGAAAAATATTAAGTTAATTCTCCTATCAGTGCCCTGACTAAAATCTAAATCAAATGTATTTTTATGGTTTGATAATTTCTCAAATACATTATATGGCAAATATTTTAGTATGTCATTCAATGTTTCATATGATCAAACTCTTACCTCTCCTGAACCATCACAAAACAGGATGCTTAGCATAGCAACTTTAGGCAACTTTTTTGTTTTAACATTTTGTCAATGCAAAATCATATTGTGATGTCAATGTGAGAATGGGAAAATAGCAGTTTTCCAGAGTCCTTTTGAAGTCTCAGTATTTAAGGTTTAAAATGTTGTCTGCAACTGGGCACAATTTGCCACGAAACTGAAACAAATTGCTTTATGCCACAAAGAAATGGGTCACTAAATCAGGCCATATGCCATATACTGAGTATAGTTGTTAATTATGCTAGTGACACGCAGTGACCATAAGCATTCTGCATGTTTTCTGGTAACGGTTAGGAAAACTTATTCCACCAAGTAAATTGTAGGGGTTGCGACAATCATCTCCTACAGATACACTGCCTCACAACTTTAATGTGTTAGTACTGTAGCTAGAAGTACATAATAGCTTCTTTTTCATGGCCTGTCTGGTTTAGATTCATGCCTTTATATGTAGATATATGACCTAGATTAAATCAAGAAAAAACGATATAGTGTCTTAACCAATAACATTATATAAAATGTGATCTTACTTAACATCATAATCTGGTGTAAAAGTTTAATAAAAATGAATTGTTATGTTGTCTAAGTCTTTTAATTGAGTAAAAATAATGTTTATAATAATAATAATAATATTGATTTATGGAAACATATTAACATCTGCTTGTTAGGTAACTCATAAACTAGCATGCAACAGTTTCTCTTTACATCTGTCAATATATATGACTCTTTGACACTTAATATTTTTCACTTGACTACGTGAGCACTTAGCAGTGTTTGTTCTTTTGCACAGGCACGACACAAAGGTCAAGCGGGTAGTGGTGGCCACCTGATGAATGCATTGCGAAAAGCAATTCAACAACTTTAATCACAATGCAAACATGAACGATCAACAGCAGCTTCTGCAAAATGTTGCTAATTGTCGTTCTCAACTTTCCAACACTGAAAACACATCACCCTAAAAATATTTTGTGGTGATATGCAAAGTTACTTGGGTAACAGAGGAATCTTGCTTGATGTAATACTTTCACCTGGAAATCAGTTTCTGAAAGGCAGGAGTTTGTTTTATGGACAAAGAAGCTGCACTTTGGGCATTTTAAGTGGCATTTTTCTTCAGGCATGTGACCTTTGTGTATTATATTCTGTTCTTTGTTTGTATCATGTACATCTCATCATGTCATAATTATATTTTTTGTTTTACTTAATGTTTCTGGGTAGCCTTAGTTTACTGAACTTAGTTAACTTTCTCCCCAGGGTAGCTTTGCTGGAGTTTAACTTACTCCAGGTAAAGTAATTGCAGCTTGCAAAGCAACACCTTAACAGTGGTTTTCCCAACACTGTGTTCAATGTGTGTGCCTATAGAAAATAGAATGAAAGGTCACTATGAGACTTTATCTCCCCCTCTGAACCCTTCTTCACCAGGTCGCCCTACAAGGCCCACTGACATTTCTTAAATTTACGGTGGAAGGATTATGTCAAAACATGCTTATTTTTGTGACACTACTATATGTGATCAAGTGGAAATACAGTACTGTTTATCTGTAGTCATATGTTAGGCATACTCAGAAATGGGTTCATCATAACCGCATAAATTGCACCTGTTTTAAGGAAACAAATTATCTTATATTATATGTTTAATAGTCAATGTATAGTTTTTTACATACATCTAATGGTTTTAGTTGAATATGGTTGGTATTTATGTAAACCAAATAAATAACAATCAAACATATGATTAACTTAAACATACTGTTTCCAACACAATGTCTGTGTAACCCATGTAGATTTGTGTAAACAATTTAACAACATTGCTATTAACTTTAATGCTTTTCTTACATTATTGGATATACAGTACATTATACAATTATTTAGCACTAAACATCACTTATCTCTTTCAGAGACTGGATAAGGACATTAAACTTACACTTGTGACAATTGAGGAAAATAAACAATTTACTCAGTACGCCTGATTTAGTGGGGCATTGGCCTGTGAAATATTCCAGAAAATGTTATTGTTATTCCTCAGCTCTGCAGTTATTTAATTAACTTCTGATGTGCCTTTGGCGAGATTTAATTAAGGAGCCGTTTGTTTGTGGAAACACCTGTCAGATGGTGTTACGCTTGAGTGCTCTGCTGAGGGCCTGCCACACAGGAGTAGGAGCAAAGTGCAGGCCCCCAGATGGTGGGGTGGAGGGGCCCGGGGCGTCCCCCTAACTTGCCCTCACACCCCAGGCTCTACCTGCTGACATGCCCCTTAACTAGCCCACTGTCCCCTTGGCACTGCTAAGCACTTCCACTCTAACTCCCTTCCCTTTAGTTGCTCCCCCCGGTATCTGACGCAGCCCTCCAAGTCTATTGCATCATGCAATTCTCTAGTCCTTTACCCAGGAACTTCAACATTGACCTTTCAATCTACATTACATTGAACTTCTATGCGCCACATAAATCTAACATGAAGCAGACGTTTCCTTTAAAACTATTAAAACTATTTAGGTTACTGAAACTCAGTGTTTTCCTTTCAAATATGTCTAAACCATTTGTAACTTCTTTGCTCTGGGGCAAGAATACTGACCATATAATGTGTGGTGCTTGAATATCCAAACTAATAAATTGGGTTTGCTAACAGTGCCATCCTTTTATCAAATACTAACATATTTGTATTTCATAATAAGTATTCAAAAGTTGTATACGCAGTTTATTTCTTTGTACTTATGTTCAAAAGTACGTCTTAACAGAGGGAACTGCCAAACCTCAAAAAACTTTTGTCTTTTCATGTTAACCAATACTCATCTCTTAGATATCTCACTTTTTAGTAATAAAGATATAGCATAATATGGATATTTTCATGCTTTAGGAGAAATGTGCATCATAAAGTTTAAATTATTTCATAAGAATCCAATGACACTCTTACATTAGAGATTTGTAAGTCCTGCATTAGAAATTTTTTACCAATTGTTTATTGGTGAACTAGACTTATTTTGGTCTATGGGCACACCATAGAAACACTAAAAAACGAAGTGATGCAGAATAAACTGCAGTTGTGAACAGTGTCCTTGACAATGTTTCCATCTACTGGACATATTTTGAACAGCACAATCGTCATTATTCCCAGTGAACTCATCCCTTATCAGTGCATCTGAAACCAGCAACCAAACCATTGAGACAAATATTGCCTGAAAAATTGTGCCATGCTTACAATATGTATGTGCCATGCTGTTATTAAATAAACATACAAATAGACATAAACTACAAAATTGCATTATTGTGTAGTGAGCTGACAGTTGGCCACAACCAATGTGGCATACATTGCTGCCATCCAGATGTCAGGTGAAAGGGTGTTATCGGTTGTAGTGTTATTGTATTATGCTTATACTACATTACACTTTCTAGGCAGTAAGAAAATTCTTTGCCAAACCCTGGTATGTTTTAATCCACAACATTTTGTATTGGACACTGATTTTGGATCATACATGCAGTCTGGTTAAGTCATACAAATTTTCAAATAAACACAAAGCGTGTCACATCTTTGTGTAGAAAACATAATGGTCAAGCATGAGACCTGTGAACACACAATAATCTCACTTTACCATGCTGCAGCAGGCTATAAACCACATGGTAAGGTAATATATAAGTAATAATAAACTTAATTTGTTTAGTAAGATTAATTACATCATCTTAGTTAATTGTGTTACCTAGTGGCACATCCATCATAGTGCTATTGATATTAAAATTGTTTCCCTTTTCATTGAGAAAAATCATAGTAAAAACGTTTTATTTAAAAACATGTATATTACTTTATTTTCTTATATCCAGTATAAGTTTAATAGTTAATAACCAGCAGCCCCTTTCAAAATTAAACCTGCAAATTAATTAAGGTTCTTTGTAACACCTGCCGAGCTCATATTTCACAGCCTCAGGCCCATATTTCATCACCTGTGTAGAAAACACACACATGCCTCTACTTGCCCAGCACGCCTGTCAATGTCGCTTGTGGCCTCATGGGTAAACAGAACATTTCCACTACTGGGACACAGCTTCCGCCAAGGTACTAGCCTCCAGAGGCACGTTAACACGCACGACAAGAGTTACATTTATGCTTCATTGCATGTTGCCATTTGTGTCTCGTTAAAATAGTGTTCGAGGCTGGTCCAAGTTTACAACACAGGCACATAGCTCATTTGGCGTCCGTTCAAGTTCAAAAACCACCTGCCTCTCTTACTCAAGGGGAAACTCCCCTTTAATTGTTTTGTCACCAGACTGTAGTCTGATACTGTAGAGTAAAAATAGTATGATGCACTTTATTTTTATTTTACTTTTTATATATTTTTTTACAACTTGTATTAGCCTCCCCAAAGTCCAAAATTATTATTATTATAATTATCATTCATTATTATTAATAATAATAATAATAATAATGTTTTAAATTTTTTTTTTTACTATTCAGAACTAATGTGCGCTTATTCACATTATTTTGTAAAGATATGCCTATTGCCTAGGCTCTGCAACGTTTTGTTAATTTCTTTAAAACTGACGAGGCCTTGTCATAGTAAATCACTTTTTTTTTATTAACTTTGATCATAAATATTAACTGTAGACTAATACTAATCGACGATGCTTTGCGTCAATGTAGCGTTGGTCAAAGAAACCACTTAACCTTGCCATCGTTAGAGGCTTTTATTGAGGCATGTGGCCTGTAAAGTCACAAGCTTTAGTTTTAGCAAGCTCTTATTTTGGTTGTGGATTCATTTATATAGATTTTTAATTGGGCAATAATTGAATTTGTTTTGTAATTCACACTGCCATTGCAACGTAGTTTAAACCCAACTACCTGAGGCCCTCTCCTCCGTGATGGGTTTAAGAGCCCCCTTCATCACCTGCCAGAATTTCCACAAGATCTGATAGATTTGATTTTCTCACCCCCGCTTTCATTTGAACTTTGCCCCTCTCTGCGTCATTCTCTGCAGCCTTTCAAGAAAGTGTGATTTTTCAGTAATACCGGGCATGTGCTTTTCAGTAATATTACAATATATACAATTTATTTCAAGGCAGGTTCAATGGGACGGATCTGGGTGGGAGGTGTCAAAATTTGATAGGTATTAAACACAAAGGCTGGATCTTAATCCTTTCAAAAATATATTTACAAACAGATACGAAGGTGAATATTAACTGATTGGAGTCTCCACTGTGTAAAACTATTGGCTACAGGCCGATGATAATCACGTGGCTGGCATAGGACTATTTATTATGAATATTTGTTATTTAATACGTTTTTTTGATCATTTTTTCTTGTAACTTACATTCAATTATATTACAAAAGTAATTTAAGGTGGAACTGTCTTGGGGTAGCTATCATAGAATGCAGATCAGTTGATGGGGCGACACGCCTCACTGCAGTTCCATATATCAACCACAAGGGGCACCATTTCTGCCTAAATTCACAAAAAATACAGCATGCGCTTACCCTCAAAATGACAAAGGATCATTTAAAATTTGATTGCTTCATACGCAGTGATAATTTGGTGATAATTGACATTGAAACAGATAATCCACATACAAATATTGATGTTATTACATATAGTAAACTTTATTTTGGAATCAAATTCAAGAAAAATTCAGACAAGCAACACTTTTGCACTGTCTAGGGAAACTCAAATTTCTTGTCAACTATTTAGATTTTTTTGAAGTGAGTTGACCCTTTCATTAAGTTGTTGGTGGGGTAACATCACGGCGGATGATAGTAATTGACCATGACAGTTGAAAATTCCATCTCTGTTATTGGTCATGAATTACACCATCAACCATCACCCCATAGTATGAGGTCCTAGTGAAAGAAACATGTTTATATATATATACAAATATATGTGTGTGTGTGTGAGTGTGTGTGTGTGTGTGTGTGTTTGTGTGTATTTCATTTACTATTTACTAGTCATTAAGATTTTTTCTTCCATTACCAATTAGATTGTAAAGTTTGCAGACTTGCGAAATTTCAGTTTATACACTTATTTTACACATTCAAAGAGTTTAACCTTTTTTCTAACTTGTTATCTATTTACTTTAACTTACTTTATTTGTATTTTTATTGTATCTTTAGTTTAAATAAGCAGCACGGTGGCTCAGTGGTTAGCACTGTTGCCTCTCAGCGAGAAGGTATTGGTTTTGATCCCCACCTTGACACAAGGGCCTTTCTGTGAGGAGTTTGCATGTTCTCCCCGTGTCTCTCCGGGTCCTCCGGTTTCCTCCCACAGTCCAAACAACATGCAGGTTAATTGGTGACTATAATTGTCCGTAGGTGTGAATGCGTGTGAGGAGTTGTATGTTCCCTTGTGTAAGCTCTGTGATGAACCGGACACCGATCCAGGGTGTACCCCGCCTCACGCCCAATGTTGGGTGGGATAGGCTTCAGCGACCCTGCATAGGATAATGGTAATGGATGGATTGATTTAATTTCTACAATGTCATGGCCAGTTAATGTCATGAGACATAAACTCATGATCAATAGGTCCAATCCAATGTTGATTAAATTATAAGGTTTTCTTATAAATAAACTGTATACACATATATATGTATGTATCTCTCTCTCTCTCTCTCTATATATAT